>VXBH01005638.1:0-10556 GCA_013400035.1 Rynchops niger | reverse complement strand
TGCCTCCCACAGGGACTTGCGTGCTGCTTCGCCATGCAAGGCACCCATCTCTCCTTTCCTCCTCCCGCGCGTTCATGAGCGACGCCCTGGGGTCCCCGTCACTTGCTGGGGTCCCTGTCCCTTGCTGGGGTCCCTGTCTCTTGCTGGGGTCCCTGTCCCTTGCTGGGGTCCCGGTTTCTTGCTGAGGTCCCTGTCTCTTTCTTGGTTCCCTGTCACTTGCTGGGGTCCCTGTCTCTTGTTTGGGTCCCTGTCCCTTGCTGTGGTCCCTGTCACTTGCTGGGGTCCCTGTCACTTGCTGGGGTCAGCAGGAGCCATTCCGCAGCCCCAGCGTCCAGGGCTGCTTGCAGGGGGTGGGGAGGAGGCATCAGGGGAAGGGACTCACCGTCGTCTTCGTCGCCTGCCCTGGGCTGCAGGAGCTCGGCTGTAGCCTGTGTCCTGCCTGCCTTTTATCCTCTGCCCTTGCCCTGCCGCTCCCCTCCTATTCCGGGAAAGGGAGTGAGTCAGAGGGCGAAAGTGAAAGCCATCGGCTCAGAACAAACACTCCGAGCAGGCAAGACAGAGATGGTTTCATAAGTGAAGGAACCACAACGAAAAACAGACAACGCAACAGCACACCCTCACGTCCTCCCAGCTGCCCGGGCAGTTTCAGAGCTGCACCCACCCTGGGAGACATCCCCGGACCCCCTTCTTCCTCGACCCCGCTTTTTCCTGCTGAGCGTGGCCTTATCTAGTGGGGAAGGGTGGGGAGATTCGGGAAGAGGTTTCCCTGTGGCTTCCCCATCAGGACGGGTGACCCAAAATTGACCAACAGTGGTATTCCATCCCATCTGCCCCATGCTCAATATCAAAGCTGAGGGATCAAAGGGTCAACTCTTCCTTCAATGGCTGATGTCCAAGGAGGACCCTGTCTGCTCATCTGCCTTTGATCCCGATCCGTGTGTTCCTCACCCCAACTCTGGAGTCCGGTTCCCACCCGTCGCTGAGCCCAGTCTGGGATGTCCCCAGTGCCTGCCGGTGACGTCGTCTTGGGAGCTTAATACCATTTTGTAGATGCTGTATCTATTTCATTATTTCCCTTTTCATTTTATTTTTGGTACTTTATTGAAGCAGTTTAGTTTCTTCTAAACTCGTAAATCTCTTCATCTCTCCTCCTCCTCCCCGTGCACGTGAAGCTGGCGGGGGGAGCACCTGTCGCCGGCCGTTGGCCGATTTGGCCAAAACCCCGGCAGATTTGTTGGCGCCCAACGCGGGGCTCGAAGGGCGCTCTGATAGATGGCCTGAACGGTTTGAACTCCAGCTTGTCCAGGGAGAACAGACGCTTCACATCACGTCCTTCTTACTTGAAGTCTTGTATCGTGTCCTTAGAGAGCTTTGTCTGACGTTAACTGAAGCAACGGGGATTAACTGGTGGAACACCTTGCATGGCCTACGTAGTCTTTGTGTTCGGGTGCGGTGGTCTAAGCGTGCTCCGTTGGTGCGGATTTGCCTTCAGGTGTATAAAACAATCGCTTGGATAACGGTTCTACCTGCTTATCTTGGGCACCACGTGGCGGAGTCTTTTACTAATTACGCTTTCGGGATGGAGTCTTTTGCTAATTACACGCTTGGTCTTACCTGGGGAAAGCTTACTTTGCCCTTGGATGGTGATGCCGAAGTGACAGTAGCAGAATTAGGGGACGAAAGACCTTTGGGCTGCTTAGAGAGCGAACGTCACTTTCATTCGTACGTGATTCTGTCGTTGGGTTTCCCGAGTGTGTTGCGGGGGTGGTTTATCGTTAAATATCAGGGCGGGAGTGAGTCTGATGTGGCGTCTGCTGTTGCCACTCAGACCCCACGGCCAAAGGCAGCAGGAATTCAGACACCCACCGCTGAAAGCCACAGCAGGAACTCAAACAGCTCCGATCGCTGCCCAAGGCACAGCACAGACACAAACAACAGCCCCAGCCCCGAGTGCGGCACCGGCCGCTCCAGCCCCGACGAGGAGCGGGGTCACGGCTCCGGCTGCCCCGACAACGGGCGCTGCCGCTGCCTCAACTCCGGCAGAACCGGCACAAGTTGCGCCGGTGACCAGGAAACAGGAGAAGACAGGTCGTTCCCTCGCCTCCGGCGATGGAAAGCAGCCCAAGGCGGACAGCCTGGGAGAGGGCTCCTCCGGGGACGCCGGGAGAGGGTCCTTCTCAGGCGGAGAAAGGAAAAGGTCCAGCCAAAGCAGAGCCAGGAGAGGGTCCTTCTCAGCCAGCGTTAACACGGGATGAGGACTCAGATGCAGAGATAATCATCAAATCCTTTTCTATGAAGGATTCTGTGTGAAATACGAGGCAGGACTTCGGTCGTCACGAAGGGGAGACACTTGTCTCCTGGTTGCTCCGGCGCTGGGACGATGGAGCTGATACCATAGACTTAGTTGGCAAAGAAGTTAAGCAGTTGGGCAACCGGCCCAAAGACGGAGGGGATTGATAAAGCGGTTGGGAGAAAGGCAGACGTCCTCAGTCTCGGCAGCTGGCAAGGGGCAGGTAACCCTTCAAGGACGACATCGAATGCCGTCCGAGCAAATGGACCAGCACGGAAAAAGGAATTTCTCACCTGCGAGAACTGGCTGCGCGAGAGGCGATTTATAGCAACTGGCAAGCGAACGCAGACCCCCAACCGCAGTCCCGGTTTGAGGTAAAACGGAACCAGCTTTCTGTTCGGTAATTTTTAGTTTCTTAGCCGGGCCTCTTCTATCTCTCTCCGACGTTAACACCACGTCGTGTCGAAAGCGGTTCGCTCAGGGCGATAAGACAGTTTGTGCCGAGGAATGGTGCGCAGGGAGGCTCTCGCTTGTACTTATAACGGCCAAGGTCAGCTCATTTCGGTATTCGCCCCGTCGGAGGGTCGGAAGCGGAGAAGCGCAGAGGGGTCCCACCTGTGGGGAGGAGCGGAGGGGACAGATGACCCAAAATTGACCAACAGGGGTATCCCATCCCACCTGCATCACGCTCGGTATAAAAGCTGAGGGATCCAAAGGGTCAACTCTCTTCCTTCAATGGCCAACGTCCGAGGAAGACCCTGCCTGTTCCTCTGCTTTCCATCCCGATCTGTGCGTTCCTGACTCCAGATCTGGAATCCTGCTCCTGTCCGTCGCTGACTCCAGTCTGGGGCTCTCCCTGGGCCTGCCGGTGACTCGACAGTCATCCTGGGAGCGGGATGCCGTTTTGTACCTATGGTATCCTTTTTTTTTTTTTTAAATTGCTTTTTTATTATCATTTCTTATTGCGTTATTTATTCATCTTTTTTCATTCAAGTAGTTTGGTTCTTTTTTTCTAAACTCGTACATCTCCTCATCCCTTCCTCTCCTCTCTTTGGAGAGAGACGGGGAGGACGGCCGTCTCGCATTCCGACTGGCCAATCCAGCCAAAAACCACGACAGTTGTTCATCCGACGTTTGGCTCTGCCTTTTCCCACCGGAGCATCCGTCCCTCCTCCCCTAGACGATTGGCAGTGAGATGTCCCAGCCCTGAGTCGGTCCCCGACTGCCTCACCAAGGCCCTTGAAACTCCATCAGAATATGGGCTGGTATTCCTCTGCCCGTTTCCCTATCCGGAAAATTTAACCTTTTCTGTTCAATCCCTCTAGTGGAGAGGAGAAGATCCACCTCCCAGCCTGAAGGGAAAGAGCCCCATGATCGCAAAGCCATGCAAACGTATGCAAATAACACAAGGGGTCTGCTGACCCTGGAAGCGTCCCCAAGGAGGCGTCCACCTCCTCTGCTTTCCCTGGCGAGGGAATTCATTCTCTGAATTTCAGACCCAGCCTTAGGACCCGCTCATCGCCACTGAAGGGCCCGGGAGTTTTCCAGTGTCTCCGCTGGGAGCTGCGCAAAAGGCAAGGCAAATTTCAAAACTGGGGTGCGATTTGCCTTGAGGGGCTGGGAAACTGGTCACGGGGTGCATGTGAGCTTTGGTGTTGCCGGGAAAGGACGTCGCCAGAGACAACGGGCAGCGACACGGACAGTGGGATGGAGCGCGCCCTCAGCAAGTTTGCCGACGACACCAAGCCGTGTGGGGCGGCGGACACGCTGGAGGGAAGGGATGCCGTCCAGAGGGACCTGGACAGGCTGGGGAGGTGGGCCCGTGCCAACCTCGTGAAGTTCAACAAGAACCAAGTGCAAGGTCCTCCATCTGGGTCGGGGCAATCCCAAGCACCGATAGAGGTTGGGCAGCGACTGGCTTGAGAGCAGCCCTGAAGAAAAGGACTTGGGGGTGCCGGCGGACGAGAGGCTCCACATGAGCCGTCAGTGTGCGCTAGCGGCCCAGAAAGCCCATCGTATCCTGGGCCGCATCAGGAGAAGCCTGGCCAGCAGGTCGAGGGAGGTGGTTCTCCCCCTCTACTCCACTCTCGTGAGACCCCACCTGGAGCGCTGCGTCCAGTTCTGGAGCCCCTGCTACAAGAGAGAGATGGACGTGCTGGGACGTGTCCACAGAAGGGCCACGAGGATGCTCAGAGGGCCGGAGCACCTCTCCTGTGAGGACAGACTGAGAGAGTTGGGGTTGCTCAGTCTGGAGAAAAGAAGGCTCCGAGGAGACCTTAGAGTGGCCCACCAGGATCTTAAGGGGGCCTCCAAGAAAGCTGGGGAGGGACTTTTTAGGATGTCGGGCAATGGTGGGACTAGAGGGGATGGATTAAAACTAGAGCTGGGTCGATTCAGACGGGACGTTAGGAAGAAGTTCTTCACCACGAGGGTGGTGAGACACTGGCACGGGTTGCCCAGCGAGGGGGTGGAAGCCCCGTCCCTGGAAGTTTTTAAGGCCAGGTTGGACGGGGCTCTGAGCAACGGGATCTAGTGGGAGGTGTCCCTGCCCAGGGCAGGGGGTTGGGACTGGATGGTCTCTAAGGTCCCTTCCAACCCTGACAATTCTATGATTCTTATCTCGGTCCCTGCTCCAGTGGCCTTCCCAAGGGCAGAGGGCTGCGTGTCCATCGCCGTCGGCAATGCCCGCCATCACTCTCAGACCCCCCTCTGCAGCGCTGCAGGCGTTAGGAAGGGAGGAGGTGCGGTTTGCGGTCCTCAAATCCACTTAGAATGAAAAATAAAGACAGTTGGTGCCTGTTGAGAGCCGGAGCGACCGGCCCGCGCCGTGCTGTGGATTGCTCCGTAGGCAGAAGCGAAGAGAAAGCCAAAAACCCACCACCATGTGCTATGCCACGGCTACCTGCATGGATGTAAGAGAGAAAGATCTCTCTCTGAGTCATCTTTCATCCACCAGGAAGCCCAGAAGAGCACTGGGACGCTCACGCTTGCTCCATGAGAGGCCTCCAAGGCCCCGCTTCTCCAGGGCTTCTCCAGGAGCCTCGCTGCCCGCACATACGTTTTGGATAAACAGGGCTGCAAATAGGCGAAGTGTTAAATCAAACCAAAAGACTCGCGTTGTGAAGAACCTTTTTAAAGCCACCTTTAATTGCCTTAGACAAGCGGGACTTTCGAAACAGCAGAGCGGGAAGTTGTGTTGGTCCCCAAGGGGTTTTGAGTTCGCAACGTGCCGAAAAGAGGAACAAACCAAAAAGGAACCGCTCCAAGACCTTCTCCGACCATCCCGCTGGGATGAAGCCACCGTGGAACTGTATTCTGTCCGTTCGCACACAGAGTATGGGCCCAAGAGCATGGGAACGAACGGCAAACCGTTGACGTTGACGCACGTGGTGTAGGGGACCAGTCGGATTTATCTGTGGAAGGAACACCGTTAAGGCCCACGACGTTTGCCTTGACGCTGAACGCCATGATTGTCATTTTGAAATACATCCTGACGAAACCCCTGAAACCGCACTCGTAGATATTGCAAAAGGACGTGCCTGTGTAGGAACCCTTTGTGAATATTGATAGGCGGCGGCGCTGTAGGGACACACGATCAATCAAATATCCCTGTTGGTAGTTTTGCTGTAGTTCAACTCAAGGACTCCCCAACAGCAGAAGGACGCGGAGCTGCGGGAGCGGGGCCGGAGGAGGCCCCGGAGATGCTGGGAGGGCTGGAGCCCCTCTGCTGTGGGGCCGGGCTGAGCTGGGGGGGTTCAGCCTGGAGAAGAGAAGGCTCCGGGGAGACCTTGGAGCCCCTTCCAGTCCCTCAGGGGCTGCGGGAAAGCTGGGGAGGGACTCTGGAGCAGGGAGGGGAGCCGTGGGACGAGGGGGACGGGGTTTAAGCTGAAAAAGGGGAGATTCAGGGGAGATATTAGAAGAAATTCTTCATGTTGAGGGGGGTGAGATGCCGGAACAGAGAAGCTGTGGCCGCCCCATCCCTGGAGGGGTTCAAGGCCAGGTTGGCCGGGGCTTTGGGCAACCTGGGCTGGTGGGAGGTGGCCTTGCCCAGGGCAGGGGGTGGCACTTTAAGGTCCCTTCCCACCCAAACCATCCCGTGATTTCTGTGAATCACCAAAGGGAAAACGAGAAGAAAAATTAGCGATAACCACTCCTGTAGCTGAAACTAGAGCCTGGCCAAAAATTCGCGTTCCTGATGGTGAAACTCTTCCGCAGGGATTTCCAAAGGGCATTTTGTAAGTCTTTGCTTCGCAGACTGAAGATGATGGGACTGAGGAAGGGGGTGAAGACCGTGTAGGACACATCGATGAGAGCACCTGCTGCGGCGGCGCGGGGCGATCTGCCTTGCAGGTAGATCACGGAGGCGCAGCCGTAGTGGACCACCACGACGGCGACGTGGGAGGCGCAAGTGGAGAAGGTTTTGCGCCTCCCTTCCGCAGAGGGCATCTGGAGGATGCGGGCAAGGATGAAGGCGTAGGAGAGAAGGATGAGCAGAAAGCAACCCAACAAGGCAGTCGTGCAAAGGACGTTGACTACGGCGGCAACCACCTCGCCAGCAGCGCAAGCCAGCTGGAGCAGGGGGGGCACGTGGCAGAAGAAATGGTCGATCTGGTGGGACCGGCAGAAGGGTAACTGGAAGACAACGCAAGTCACCAGCAGCCCCAGGAGGCCCCCGCCCAGCCACGAGGCGGCCACCAGCTGGATACAGACACGGGAGGTCATGAGGGTGTTGTAACGCAAGGGGTGGCAGATGGCCACGTACCGGTCGTAGCCCATCGCCGTCAAGAGGAAAGAGTGCGCGAAGCCAAACGTGAAGGAGAAATGCGTTTGTGCAGCGCAGCCCAGGAAAGAAATGGCTCGGGTTCCCGGCACCAACCCAGCCAGCATCTTTGGGGTGATGGAGAAGGTGTAGCAGAGCTCGGAGAAGGACAGGGCGCCGAGGAAGAGATACATGGGCGTGTGCAGCCCCCGATCCACCCCGATAACAACCATTATCACCGTATTCCCAGCCAGGGTGACCATGTGCATGAGGAGAAATAGCACAAACAACGCGACCTGGAGCTCGGGGAAGTGGGAAAAGCCGGTCAAAACGAACCCTCTCGGGGTGGTTTGGTTGTCCCTTGGCATCCGTGCTTCGTCGGAGAAGAGCACATTTTTAACCAGCAGCGTCTACATCGGACCTAAATTCCAGCTTTTTCTCCGTCTCTCACAAGAAATAATGTGGAAATCGCCGCGTACGCCTGAGAGCTGCCAGACCGTTTCTTTGCCCGGCGATATCTCACGTACCTTCAGGGTTTCTGTCCCGGGGCAGATGAGAAGAACTCGGCGACGTCAGCAATTTATATGAAATTCGGTTCCCGTCTCACGCCGGTGCTCGACGGCCGAGCCAAGAATAGCCCGGAATCACTGAGGTTGGAAAAGACCCCCCCGAGATCATCGAGTCCGGCTGCGAACCTCACCCTGCCAAGACCACCCCTAAACCATGCCCCTAAGCATCAGCCCCGCACGCCTTTTAACGACCTCCGTGGTCATCTTCAGCCAAGCCCCTGGTGCCTCTGTGGTGGTTGGTGCCGGGGCTTTGCAGGTAACGGGGTGCCTCCAACCCATCCGGAAGGACCACCCGTAAGAGCAAGAGGGGCGGCTTTACGTGAGCAGAAGACGAGCGCGGGGAGCCGTGGCCGGGTGTGAGGAGGGATTCGGGGACCTTCCCCTCTTCAGGCTGAACCACCCCGCGGACAACCCGCTCCTGCGTCAAGCGCAAAGCCCCTTCTCCTTCGCCGCCGCTTGGTCGTGCTGCGGCCCCCCGCCGCCCCCAGAGGCGCCGGCTGCGACTGGAAAGAAGAAGAGGGGGAAGAGCGTTACAGGTCCTCGGTGGGCTCAGGGGAAGCCGCGGCGAGAAGGTCGGGTTGGTCGCTGCGGGCGGCAGACCTCCGTCAGCCTCTCCACGCTCTCACCTGGCATCCGCACCCGCCCGGAGCCGCTGCGGGGGGGTTCTCGCAGGGGGGGAGACACCCCGCAGCGGGATGAACTCGGATCCTTCAGCCCATCGGCGGATCTGGGCAAGGGGTGGGACGACGCCGGGGCAGAGCAGCACGGTCGGCAGTCCCACCGGACTCCAGGAGAGCGGACCGAGCTACGTCTTAAGGCGATGTCTCACCTAACTCCGGATGGCCACCCTTTCTCTCCTTCCCAAGGGGAACGGGCGTCGCTTGCAGGGACGTGGCCCGATTCCATCGGTCACTTACCTTCAGAGGGGGTGGCTCGGGCTGCCCAGGGGGTCTTCGTGCTCCAGGAGGTCCAGCTCGAGGGCTGCCTCGGGGCGGCGGGGGTGTTGGAAAGTAGAGATGCCGTTTGACGTCATGGTCTGGGAACTGCAGGAATTCCCCGCCGCCTTCCAAACTTGGGGGGGGGTCCTGCTGCCGCTTTGGAGCCCCAGGCTGCGGGAGGAGAAGACCCTCCCCGACCTTCAGCAGCTCTCCACCCGGCCCGGTGGTTAAGGATGAGGTGACGACGGGCTGAGGAGCCCTGAGCTCTTCCGGGAAGGAGGGAAACGCCAAAAAAACAACCTGATCGGCCCCGGGATGATCCCTTCTGCCTTCTCCCCGGCTGTCCGGCCACCAAGGCGGCGTGGACAGAGGGACTTAAATAGCTTTTTGGGCACGGGGAGGGGGTGGGTGGTGGCGCCGGGTTGAGTGTCGTCATCCAAAGTCAGGTGACCCCTGGCTGGTAGAGAGGTCCCCGAGGGCAGCAGGGGCTGAAGATCTCGCGCTCCCTCGGTGCGGGAGCCTGGGGACGTGTCGGAGCTCCCTCCGTCCCCTCTCCGGAGGCGACGCGTTCCCACGCGGGGCCGCGCCGACGGGAACCCTCCTGGCGCTTCTCCGGAGGCCGGCGATGTGGATGAAACTGCTCGGGCTCTGGAGGTGACGCCGTTCCTCCTCTCCCTCCCCTTCCCCAGGAGGAGGACCGCGGCCTCGGTTTTCTCGAAGATCTCAAGGGTGGAGACCTTTTGGCTTGAAAAAAATCCCTGCCTTTGTGCAAAGAGGGGACGGGAAGGGCCGTGTCTCACCCGGCTCCCGGCGCGGCGTCGCCTTCCATGGGACAACCGCCTGGAAGAGCCCAGCCGGGAGGTGCCCCCTCCCACCCCTTCCCACCGTCGCCCAGAGCAAAGGGTCTCCTGGGGCGGCAGAGGAGCTCACGGCGGGTCCGAGGCGGTTTTTCGTGCCGCTTAAAAAGACTAAGCCTGACAAAAACCTCAACGCTGCGCCCAAAAGCGTGAGGGGGTCGGCGGGGTCTCCAGCGGAAACCCACGGCGGGGGCGGCAAAGCTGGCCTCCTTCTAGGAGCGTCGGGCGAGGACTCATCTCTGACTCCAGAAGTCCTCCGTGGAGGGATCTCCACCGAGCTGGTTCCTCAGCTCTCCGCAGAGCTGGAGAAGCTCTGGGCCCAGGCGTCTGGGCCGCGAATCACCTCTCCAAGACCTAGGTGGCCACTTGTGGGGTCTCACGCCCCAACCTACCCCTTGGCGACTACCCAGAGAGACCGGGCGACCAGGTCTAGAGCGGATCCGGTGCATGGCACGAGCCTCCAGGCCAGCGGCCTCGTCGCAGCTGTCTCCAGCCTCAGCCAGAGCTTCTGATGGAACTCCCTGGGCCTGGAGGTGGTTCTCCAGAGCTCGGGAAGGCGCAGGACGCCCCGAGAGCTGCTCGAAGCTCTTAGCCAGGTCCAGCACCACGCGACCCGGCTCCACCTCGGCGCGTGGTTGTCGGAAGGTGCCCTTCATCACGGCGGCGGAACACAAGGAGAGACCCTGCCCCACCTCCGTGTCACCGCGGCTCCCGGTTCGCGGCCCCTTTGGGAGGGGGGCGGGCACCCAACCCCCAGCTGTCGTCCCCGTGTGGCTCCTTGGCTCGACGGGCCTCCAGCCTGGTGGCCACCCGTCCCCTGGGCCCTGCACCTTCCCCACCATTGTCCCATCGTCCACCCCAGCTGCCTGCGCCTGCCCCCGGGGGACAGCGAGGACAGTGACGGGGACAGCGAGGACAAGGATGGGAGACAACCAGGACAATGAGGGGGACAGTGAGAACAATGACAAGGGACATTGAGGACAAGGATGGGGGACGACCAGGACAGTGATGGGGACAATCAGGACAGTGATGGGGGACAGTGAGGACAAGGATGGGGGACAGAGAGGACAGTGATGGGGACAGCAAGAACAATGACAAGGGACATCGAGGACAAGGATGGGGGACATTGAGGACAAGGATGGG
>VXBH01005636.1:121732-158796 GCA_013400035.1 Rynchops niger | reverse complement strand
TATATATATATTCCTCTCCCTCCCTCTAGCTATTGTTCTGGCTCATTTATGCTTTCTTTTCTGTTAAATAATGTATGGGCTTGAGGACCAGGGGGCAGGCTGGAGATGCATATTGCAGTTTCATAACATCTTAAGTGCTTGTGTTAATTTTTCACTCCTCCCTTCTCTTTCTCCTCAACCTTCCAGCTCCCATTGGGTAAGGGGAGAAAGATAATCAGGTTTCCTGAGCTTGGCCTGAAGTCAGATGTGATTTGGACTGCAGACAGCCTGGGGAAGTGGCTCGGAGGCAACTTGGAGAGTTGGAATCGGTTTCTGGCCTCGCGGAAGAGAAACCCTGACGCTGTGTTCGCGTTCTCATGGCTGGGGGTGATCTCCGGTCTGTCTGAGCAGCCTGGAGCCCCGTAAGTTTTTTGCACACGAAGAATAACTGCATCTGGCCAGAAGCTGCAGTACCTCCACTGAGGGGGGAAAAAAAAAACAAACCAAACTTTTTCTTTTCTTTTTCTGAACAGCTTAGAAGTCAGGCAGTGACTGAGCTTGAGTGAAAAATTACAAAAATAATGCTTGAGATACAATAACACACGTCAGTTTTCTCCTGCCCTCCCAAAACCATGATAAATTTGATTTCTGGCATTTTCCAATGTGAAAGATCAGAAATTACTTGGTTTTGGGGATGAGAATACAATATAAAATAGGCATTTTTTTCATGTCAAACACCTAGAAAAAATTATTTAGAAATGAAGAAAATACCTGATTGGAAAAAAAAAAAAAAAGGGCTTTTTTGACCTACACATTTTGATCAGCTTTTCTCTTCTGATTTCTAAAGATGCATACACCCATGTCATCTAATTCCCTCTGATCTGCCTCTGACTTTTCAGGTGCATTGATCTGCTCTAGTTTATGAAGGCACCGACTATTGGGAAGAATTTATAAATAACTACAGAGAAATGGGCTTCCGTATCACTGGAGTTCCAGCAGTGGTGCTTTTGTTTATCGCACAACACACATTTTTTTTGGAACTTTTCTTAGTCAGGAGGTTGCAAAAGGGAGCTCAGCGTGCCAATGTCACTGAGAATTGTTGTGTTGTATTGTACTGTACAAATGGCGTTTTCTCCCTCATGGGAAGGAGAGGTTTCTGGGTTTGTTTTTGTAGATAAGATACAAACTCAGTAGTGGTTCTACTAGTAAATACTAGTAACCCCAAGCTTCAGAATAGGTCTTGTTCGTCCCTCCAGTAATTTGACAAAGTATCCTTCCAGCAAGCATCCTGAAAGTACAAAATGAACAATTTTGTTGATCCTTCAGTATCTGGAATAGTCATTGTCAAGGTTTAGGCTGGGCCAGCCACTGAAGAAACGACAGAGTGTCCTTCTCCCTTCCCATAAGAGGAAGGGAGAGAGAGAATAGAGGAGAAGGGGACTCATGGCTTGAAAAAAACACTAAACAGCTTTAATGAAATACTAACAATAAAAAGAAAAGATAACAGTATTAGTAAGAACATAATGAAATATATACAACTATATACAAACCCAATATCGAGCTCCCGCAATGATGATCACGTCACCAGCCAGCACTGGGACCGGACTCAGTGGCAGACGGGAACTGAATTCAAGCGTTGGATTCAGGAACACACGGATCGGGATCAAAAGGCAGAAGAACGGACAGAGTCTCCCTCGGGTGACGGCCTTTGAATAAGAAGAGCTGACCCCCTTGATCTCGCAGCTTTATACTGAGCATGATGCGGATGGGCTGGAATGCCCTGTTGGTCAGTTTTGGGTCACCTGTCCTGTCCGATTCTCCCCACGAGTGTGACCTCTCTACGCTCTTCAGCTTCTGACCCTCCAACTTGGTCAATAAGAAAGCTAACCTTGGTTGTTACGGGAATAAGCATAAGCAGGAGCCCGTCGGCAGACCATTCCTTAGCATTAACTATCAACATTAGATTACTGCTAGAAGCAGTCCTGGTCTGAAAAACATACCGTCAATTTCAGAGAGTACGGGCAGTTAGAAGAAACTTAAATGAACAAAAAAATTCCTGAAAAGAAAATTGGTTTTGTTCTACCTTAAACCAGGACAGTCGTGGCAAGGGGATGCTGAGCTCCGTCAATAACTCTGCGTGGTAGCTAGCTCCCTGCCAACACTGGCATGGGATTTAGATGTCTCACCCATGTTCATGGTGGTCGAAAGAGGAACAGACATGTTACCAGGAGAGTGAGAGTTACGTTTTCTCTCTAATTGACACCGCTGGAGTTGTGACCTCCTCCTTTTGGGAAGGGTGTAGGAAACCTCAGAAAGATACAGGCCGTAATCAAAGGTAGAGGGGAACTATGCAAGGAGAGATTAAGCAGATTGAGATGTGTTGCTTGAGTAAAGAGGCATGTGAGAGCCACGTACAGCCCAGAGTGGAGTAGAAGTGGCACAGATGATTGTTTGCAGTGGCTTGTGATTCAGGTTCTGAGGGTTACCTGGTGAACTCATTAAGCAGAAAGTTTGAAGCAAATGAAGGGAAGTCCATTTTTCGGAAGTGCATTGTTACATACGTGTTTCATCACCGGGTGCTGTACTGGAGTCCGAAAGAGGAAAATAGATGTGGAGTGGTACTAGATCCTCACGGAAGGCAGGGGGATGCCGAATATAACGGAGGGGTTTGCAGCAAGGAGAGGGCCGCAGATACCCCATCACTTGTTTGCTTCCTCCCTCCTCCCCTTGGCAAGGCTGTGGCCATGTTCTTCTGCCTGCTACGTCCTCTTGTCTTGAAATGGGCTCAGGGGCTGAGCACCAGAGGGTGTAGCTGCTGTGGTTCAATGGGCAGTCTTTCTCTCCTCAGGGATGGATCTCCTCAGAGTCATAGAATCATAGAATCTTCATGGTTGGAAAGGACCTTTGAGATCATCAAGTCCAACCATACACGCACAAAAAAAACCCAAAACCAAACCCCTACAGTCTCTGCCACTAGAGCATGCCCTGAAGTGCCACATCTAGACGTTTCTTAAACACCTCTAGGGATGGTGACTCAACCCCCTCCCTGGGCAGGCTGTTCCAGTGCCTGACCACTCTTTCAGTAAAGTCATTCCTCCTAATATCTAACCTAAACCTCCCCTGCCGCAGCTTCAGGCCATTTCCTCTGGTCCTGTCATTCTTCACCTGGGAGAAGAGGCCAACCTCCACCTCTCTCCAACCTCCTTTCAGGTAGTTGTAGAGGGCAATGAGGTCTCCCCTCAGCCTCCTCTTCTCCAAGCTAAATGTGCCCAGCTCCCTCAGCCTCTCCTTATATGACCTGGTCTCCAGACCCCTCGCCAGCTTGGAGTCTTCTCCCACCATGTGAGGCCTTGCGTACTGGATAAGGAAGCACAGAGCAGGTGATGAAATAAGGGCCACGATGCTGCTGGGCTACATCGTGGTCCTGACCAGAAACATCTGGGCAGCGGTGGAAGAACCACAAGCCCGTGAGGCTGGGACCCAGCAGTGGGCTCAAGAGGTAAGAGCCGAACGTGTGAATCTCATCCACCTGTGAGACGTGATAGTGCCGCGGAAAACACTGGTGCGTGAGGATAGCGTGTGATGGCGCAGCAGGGGAAGACAGATCCTTTTAATCTCTCATTTAGGTACCGTTGGAGTCGGCTGCCACAGACAGGCAGCATGGTTGCGGGGTCATATTTGGAAGGCTTTCTCAGCAGTGCACACATGTTAATGATGTTTGAGGAATAGTTTCTGTGGGAGACCTGGGAGCCAGGCAGCTCTGCAAATCAGCCCATTAGTATTTTTAAAAGAAAACCTCCATCCTGTAGGAACTGCTTCGGCCTCTGGAGACATGCCAGAACTGTATCCCAGGCTGCACCGGATCTGCTTCTCCGATTAGATTTTTCCCTCTCTCTTTTTACCCACCCCTTTTCTTTCCCTCCTGGCTAGAGCTTTCTATTGCTATTCTATACAAAACACAGTTTAGCTATTGCCTTCTGTTCTTCTCTTGCCTGGAAGTTTGCACAAAGATAGGTTGGCCCTGAAAAGAAGGGTTTTTTTTTTTTTTTTTTTTGTTTGTTTGTTTGTTTGTTTTTTTTTTCCCCTCCTTTTGGAGCTAATCACCCTAGTGAAATTGAGCTGTACTGCAGTTGGCAGTAGTCAGATTGAGCTGAACGTGTGTGCCCAGCACGTTCTTGCATCAATAAAAATGAACACAGACAGCTGCAAAGTGAAAGAGATGTTGCACGGCCTTGTTTATAACACACTTGCGCAGAAACGTGAGCGACCTGAACAAAAGCTGCCTGTCTCCTCTTTTGAGGTGGGTGAAAGAGGAAGTTACTGGGCTTGATGTGCGCAGCGAGAGGAGGAGACCGCATTTCCCCACCTCCTCTCCCTCTGCCATCCACAGCCATGCAGCAGGTAGAGAAGATTGCGTTTGGTGGGGAGGATTTGTAGCTGTCGTGAGTCAGTCGGAGTGTCAGGGTAAATCAAGCCTGACGTTTTTAACATCTTCCCTGCACAAAGGAGGGGCAAGGGGAAATGGGGGAAGCAATTGTAATTTTATGTCTATATCCGGCTCAACTAATCAAGGTGAGCAAGAGACATGCCAGCCAGCAGAGATTTTCCTCTTGTTAGCTTGATCGTTTCTTTGCTTTGGCTTTTCCCTTCCTTTCCTGGACTACCATAGCAATCTCCTCTGTGGGGGAAGAAGGATCCAGCTGATCAGTGCTGGAGGCTGTAGACAAATGGCTCTTGCTGCTCCAGACTGGCTCTTGGAGCGTGTATCTTACCAGGTGAGTGAGAACTCATGGAAAAACATGTTTTGGCAGAGGTTTGGCCCTGGCTGCCATCTCCTCGCTCCTATTCAGACCCCAAATCTCCTGCTAGCCCTGAGCTGGCAGTACTGCCGTGTACCATGTCCTCTCCTGGTCCCCTCCTACCCCTCTCATCAGCCCCCTGCTTGGGCTGGGCAGGCCTAAAGGTGAACTCTGGAGGGAAGGAATACCTGTGTCGCGAGGGGGGAAGCTAATTCCAGGGGATTTCCAGCAGCAGCATGGCTTAGGAGTTGTGCTTGGTATGCCTCTTGTCTTGCCTCAGGCACGTGCTGCTGCAGAGCCTCCCTGTGCCTTTTACCTTGCTGCCAGTGCAGGCTGCTGCCTCTCATCCCAGGTAGGCTAATCCCCACTGGCGAGTAAGGAGAGGCAAAATAAATACATAAATAGGTGCCCGTTCCTCGCCCTTCTTGTGCTGCAGTGCACAGTATTGGTGTAACATATCCACAGCATCCAGGTTTGCATACTGGGATTAGCAGGGTGCTCTACCTTTGGCTTGAAGTGAAGATCCAGTAGGCTGGGGTACTGCGCGGCAGTGGAAAGGCTTGTGCCTCAGGGAAGGACCCTGGCAGCTTCAATGCAGTCTTCTAGCCCATGGCATGGGGTGGCCCGACGGCGAATGAGGGGGATCCTGTGCAAGCCCCATGTTGGAGCTGTTGAGCAGCGTTGAAAGCTGCGCGCTGGGTCCGTGTGCCGTCAGCGCGGGGCAGCATCATTAAAATTCCTTGTGTGCACAAAAGCGGGCTAAGCCAGCAGCAGAGGGCAGGGAGCCTCTGAGCTCCATAGGCTCCTGCTGATTTGCACCAGCTGGGGAACTGGGCCAAATCTGTCTCATTCCATGAGTGATCATTCAATTTTTCTCGCTGCTATCAAGCCCTTAAACAACAGCCAATTGAAATCAATGGGAGACTTTCATCATTTTCAGGGTTATAGGCCTAAAAAATTGGATGCTTGGGGAAAAAGCAGGCAGGGGAAGAGAAAGGGAAGGGAAGAGGGGAATAAATGCTGCTGTAATGTTACAGCTTACAACGTAAACAGATAGGAGTGAGAAATGCTTTAGTTACGATCCTCCAGCAGCCACAATTCAGTGAAGCTGTACATGGAAATGTATACGTTGAAGAGCATCCTTCGTTATGTAAATTGCTCTATGGGCGCAAAGGGCTCGTCCCTCCATGTGTCCTCTCTCTGCATGTCCCGTTCCTGTATGTGATTAAGGTCTCTGCTGTTCCATTGTGGTTAGGGTTCCTATTAGTGGTAAGCACATGCTCCACAGGATGGCTGTTACGCACAGAAATACAGGAAGAAGCGCTGCCTTCTGCTTCCAGAAACCAGCAGGATTTATTTTTTGGTTTGGTTTTTTTTTTTTTTTCAGTAGCTGGAAGAGAGGGAGGTTAATATCTTGTCCTGCCTCTGGCTGTATTTTGATAAAATCCTTTGTCCAATGACTGCAAAGTATTTTGCAAGCACGGCAGGGTAGAACCCCTTCAGACAGGTATTATCTGGCCTATTTTTACAGCTGAGAATTTGCAGCCTTCAGAGCCACTGAGGCAATGGCGCTGTCTTCACCTTGCGATCTCCTCGGCCGAACGAGTTATGTCAGGATCAGTCCTTTCAAACCCAGCCCCAGTTCGAACACAGCCCTCCAGTACATCTGGGTACGGTTAGATCCTTCCTACCTCAGCCTCCCCATCCGTATAACAGGTACGACAATCATTCTTTCCCCCGGGTAAACTTTTCATTATGCGATGCTGCTGAAGTACCTCAGAGGGGAGAAGACCTACAGATAAGTCTGCATTCTCATTTTGGCTGTATTTGTGTGCGTGTTTTCTGCTTTAACTGCCGTTCTCTTGCTTTGCCTGCTCATTAGTTCTGCCTGAGTGCAGGACCTCTCCAAAAAATGCAGTGTTGGCAGTGGGCATGAATTCTTAACGACTCCTGTCTCTAATGACAGAAACCGGGGCCAGGCAGTCAGTCTGCTTGCTGAGAGCAGGAAAGGCGGACTAGACCGTAGCTCTGCGCGGCTTTCTTTTGTCGTGGGGGTGAGTTTGCAAAATCACAGGAGGATCTGCAAAAATATGCTCAGGTGTCGGCCTGCTTCTCACGCTGCAAGGAGAACTGCTCGGGATGACAGACAGAAAGAGATGCCGCTCAGTCTGTGGAAGGTGTTGGATTTGTTTTTTAAAGCTTCCTCTGGCCTCTCTCTGCTCTTCTCCCCAAGGGATCAACAACAGATTTTGGCTTTTGAGCCAAAGCTGGAAATCCTGCGCCTGACTTGCCCAGTGCCCTGTTGTGCTCTCCAACTTAACGCAGAGGGAAAGTATAAAATGGGTAAACAACCCCAAATGGAACAACACACCAATTGGTCCAAAGAAAAAAAATGCCAAGTGTTCCGTTGTACCAAACAGGAGAGGGATGTCTCTTAATGGGAAGCCAAAAACTTATTTTTATTAATGTTTTTTTTGTCTTTCATTTCTATTCTCTACTTGTACTCAAAGATTCCTTGACTTTTTGCAAACGCAATTTTTAACGTAAGCTAGCTTTTCCTTTCACAAATGCCTTATCTTTTGTTTAAAAAATAAGGAAGTCTTGGCAAGTTAGAATAGGTGGGAAGAGAAAGGCAGGTGAATCCTGCCTGGGTGTCATTAATTCTGTTTCATTTAATGCTAGGGCTAAGAAGAAATAAAGAAGAAAAAAGCATCTAAAATCTTGACAGTTCTTTGACTTTTGACTCTTAAAAGCAAACCAGAGAAAATTACAATTTGTGGTGGTGGTGGTGAAATCCCAAATTTTAATTTTGATGGATTCCTGCTGAAATGTCATTTGGAATTGCTTTGTTTCTGATGAAGTCTCAGTATGCACTGAGAAAACGTCAAGTCGATTTTGGGTTGTCCACTCCCTCTTAGAGCTCGCGTTATTTCTTGGATTTGTTTTTCTTTCTCCTTTCCACCTCCATCCTCGTTGATGACCACCTTCTACTCCTGTTCCACTAAAATTTCCACCACCAAGATGATTAAAATGGCCATGAGGTGTTTCCTTCCTGGATGGACTAATTGGGGTTCGGATCTTTGTGATTCCCAGATCTATTGTCTCAGACCAAGTTGCCTTCATTTCATACATTGCTACTGGCAAATTTTCTTTGTTCAACTCAGGGTACCTTCCTCCACCTTCTTATACATGGAAAGGCAGATTCTGGCACTGGGATATTCCACGTGGCCCATAGAGGTCAGTCAGGTAGGCTGGATCTCTACTTATATTGATTGGAGAGTCATTCTGGCTTTGCAGTTACTGAAGTTCAGCTTCCTTCCTATCTTTCTGTTCCTCTGTAGGTCAGAACAGTTAAATAAATAAGTAAATAAAAATGTTGGAAGCCATTTGGAGAATCTTCAGAACCACAGGCTGATCTTGGATTTGGAGGAGAGGACAGAGAAAGCTGGGACCTTGCTTTCTACCTCAGTCCCTTCTGCGTCCATGGCCCCAGGGAAATGAACTGGTTCTGATAGACAAGGGCATGCTGAAACGCCAGTGCTTTGCACCTCTATCACTATTGGTGATCTTGGCAGAGTAGCCTGAAAATCAGATGGTCTCTGGAGTCTGGAGCTCTCCTCAGAACAGTAGGGGAGCTTCTTCTACGGGAAGACTGTGACATGACCTTGGAGACGTGGCCTTCCCTTGGACCAGAGCTGTCTGCAGAAGAGTGGAGCCACCACGTTTTGTGGCACCCTGATGCTCTAGACCACGGCTGCGAAAGGTGATGCCTCGTGGCGCTCTTTTGCTGTGTTTGTCCAAGACCATCCTTTTGCTTGGTGGGGCTGACCTACAGGTGAAAGAACCTGGTTGTGTCTGTTCCTGAAGCTGGAGACTGGCTTTGGCAGTGGGCGACCCAAATGTGTGAGGTATGGCTATCGCACTCAGGGGGGCTTCCAGAGCTACTTCAGCCCATAAACGTCGTGGCTCCTTTAGACACAGACTGAAGTTCTCTTAGACCAAGTCCAGTCTGTGTCAGGCTGCCCTGTCGGGTGAGAAGCAAAGAAGACACCTGCTGGGAGGACAATAAGAAGACAGAAGGCTTAGACAGGATGCTCGGCTACCCGTGGCTGAAATGTTCAGGATCACGCTGGAAGTGGCTGGGGTATGGTGAAGGTGCAGTGCATGCCTGGCACGAAATATCCAACATTCATTTGTAACGAGGTCTTTGGTCCACGTCTCGCTGGCAGACAGTTCCTGTCTTGTCTGTGTACTTCCAGCTTCGTGAGAAGGCACGTTGATTCCACGTTCCACTTGTTCTTGAGGACGGCTTTTGAAATCCTGTCGTAATTATTGACGAGCCGTGATTGGAGCCCATGCTCAGAAACACTATTTGCATCCAGGGAGGATCTGATTATAATTGTCACAGGGAAGTTTGTTTGAAACGGATTCTGTGTCAGCTTGAAATTTCTTGATGATGCTCCTTGGGCAGGAGAACTGTGCAGGAACAAGGTCCGGAGAAGGCTAATGAAAGGGACTGAGGGTGTCAGGTTTGGATATGGAAACTGCTTTTCCTTTGGAGAAGATGAATGCGGTAGGACTGCTTAGCTGGAGAAAAAGCAGAGCAGCAGAAACTAGAATTACCTGACTGATCTTCAGGGTACCACTGTCTTCTCCACCCGGAAGACTTGAGAAAGATGCATGTTTTGTTCAGGATGGTTGATTTAAATCACTCATTTTAATCATGATTTAAATCAACAAGCAGGAAATCTTGATTTAAAAACCACGTTTTAATCTTGTATTTTAAAGTTCATTTCCTAATGAAACATAGTTTCTCATTGGTTGGCATAATTTGGTACTATTTTTGGCAAAGCAGAAGGGGATGCGACACCCATACATATTTATTGGCGCGACTGTATAGCTTAACATATATCTGTTCTGATTTGGAACTTTTACATCTTTTTATTACATTGGAGAAATGGAAAACATGTAATTTCGGATTTATTAGACGTGGATTCTTTTTTTTACGCTTGTCTCAAGCTGTACAAGAAAAAAAAAAATTAAAATGCAATTAAAAATGCATGAAGTCAGCATTTTGAAAATTTGCTGCCGGTATCACAGAGCAGAGGGCTGTAAGGAGCCTCTGCAGATGATCTGCTCTGTACGCTGGCGTTGAGGCAAGATCAATTACACCTTTCCCCTCTGCACAGGTGTTTGTTTAACCTTTCCGTACATGTCTCCGGTGAAAAATCCTGCAACTTCCCCGGTATCTGTTCTAGTGAGAAGGCTTTTTTTTTTAATGCCTAAACTTAAGCTTTCTTTGCTCCGAGTTAAATGATTTCTTCTTCTTCTGCCACTCTGAACACAGAGAACAACCAACTGCTGTCTTAATAACCTGCTAGCTACTGGAAGATTGTTATGCCTCCGTGCTGTAGTCTCCTTTCTTTTTTTTTTTTTTCCAGGCTGAATGAGCCTAGTTCATTTAACCTTTCCTCGCCAGTTCTTCTTCCTAAAGCTGTGACGGTTTTATTTCTTCTCCTCCAGACTGCTTCCCGCTTTTTCATCTCCTTCTGCATCTGCAGTGAAATGACTTTGTGGGTGCTTCAAAAGGAGAAATCGCTTGCCGTGGTGCCTAGGCAAACTGTGGAACTCATTGCTACGGGATGCTGGGCATGCTAAAGATTGAATGGGTTTGAAAGCATTTAAACAAAGTCATGCAAGGTGTTCCTGAGCTGTGTGTTGCTGGAAGGCTTTGTGCGATTGGGATAAGCAAGAGGCAGAGGGAGGTGGGGTAAAATGCTCCTGCTCAGTCCCATGGTTTCGTTGCTGGTTTTGGGGTGCTGCTGTCCCTGTTGGGGTCACACTGACAGCGGTGCACTGCTCTGGGTCCGTGCCGTGCTGTTGCAAATATACCGCAAGCCCATCCCGCTGCTCTGTTTCAGAGAAGTTCTGGGACGTGTCTTCCCCCTGGAGGTCCTCTTTACAGCCTTTACAGCTTCTGCCTTCCCAACTGGTTGTAAAAAAGGGGCTGGCTCTGGCTCGAGTGCATTGGGAGTCAGAGGCTCAGAAATCCTGGGTGGCAGCAGAGTGGGTATGAGTTTGCCGGGATTTGCCTGTGAACCAGAGGCTGTTGGAGTAAAGCTCTGCTCTTCCCTATGACAAATACAAGTGTGGGGTGGTGATGGTGACTTTGCCGGAGCGGGACTGTGGTTAATGCTGTTCCAGACAGGCTGTGCTAGCGCTGTAAACAGCCGTTAGGAAACAAAACCTCTCTCTTCCCCAGAATGTACTGGATTTGACAGCTCTCCTTTTATCTATTCAGAAAGTGCTGAAGTGTTTCTAGCTGCTCTTCAAAAGCAATTTTGCACTGCCCAGAGGGGGCTGTAATTCACGTGGGGAGCCAGGAGGAAACGATGCTACTCATCTCAGCACAAGTGTGTAAACCACTTAACTTCTGGCTTCAGCGCCTGAGTGAGATTTAAACATAAGGACGGGACTGTGGTTACAAGGACTCTGTGGGTCACCAGCAGGGTAAAGGTACACTGGGAAGCCAGTGCTTTTGGAAAGGCAAGATTTGAGGAGAGCACTGCTTAGTCCTGTGGCATCTCCAAGGGTGTTAAAAAAGGTAATTGCAGTCTTTGGCTTTCCTGTTTGCCGAGACGTCATGATGCTCTGTGGTTTTCATGAGAATGCCCTGTTATTGAAGGTCTTTGGAGAACAGTCCCTCTTTGCTTCCATCTGTTCTCGGGCTTCCAAATCCCGTTTTCCTTTTCAGTTCACCTTGTGGAGGGGAGCGCTCTCTAGAAAGACCCTGCCTGGGTTTAACTCTGCCGAGGCCACTGGAGTGCAGCACGGACAGGATAGGTCCGCCGTTCTTTGGGTAAGAATGAGGCCACTTCAAAGTCAATGGGGAAAGCTGGGATGTGGCTGCTGGTGGGCTGAGGATGGGCAAAGCAAAAGTTGCTTGTCCACCTTTGGGGTCCTTCAGTGTGAGAAGGACATGGACCTGTTGGAGCGGGTCCAGAGGAAGGCCACGAAGACAATCCAAGGGCTGGAGCCCCTCTGCTGTGAGGACAGGCTGGAGAAGAGAGGGTTCTGGGGAGACCTTAGAGCCCCTTCCAGTACCTGAAGGGGGCTACAGAAAGGATGGGGAGGGATGTTTTACAAGGGCATGTAGCGATAGGAAGAGGGTAATGGCTTCAAACTGGAAGAGGATAGATTTAGATTAGATATCAGGAAGAAATTTTTCACTGTGAGGGTGGTGAGCCCCTGGCCCAGGTTGCCCAGAGAAGCTGTGGCTGCCCCATCCCTGGAGGGGTTCAGGCCAGGCTGGATGGGGCTTGGAGCAGCCTGGTCTGGTGGGAGGGGTCCCTGCCCAGGGCAAGGGGTTGGAACTGGGTGATCTTTAAGGTCCCTGCCGACCTGAACCGTTCTGTGATTCTATGATCTCCCAAATGATGCTCCCAAGAGGAGGATGGATCCAGAAGGGGCTCATCATAGATGCTGCATGCCTTGCACCTCTTGAAAAATATTTGCACTGTGTGATGTCTTTGTTTCAAGATATAATAAAGCTGGGCAGCTTGCAAGCCGTCGGCTTGTGCTTGCCTTCTCCCTGGTGTTCGTGTGCTTGGCAGTGTCTTTGCTTTTGCTGAAGGCGTGTGGATTTGTTTTTAACTCTTGCTGCTCTGTGAAAGTAGAGAAGAGCAAGCAGAGAAAGAACAGGTTTGCGTTTTGCAGGCAGGCAGGGGGTGGGCACCAAAACCCGCTCCTCTTCTTTAATCTTGGGTGCTGAAGGTGATCAGAACTCTTTGTACAGACCTTTATCTCTTGGCAGCTGAATTAACTAGTGGTCCCAGAAAGCTCTTACAGAACAATTGATTTTATCCACTTCAGTATCGTTATCTCTGTCCTGTTGCCGCCCAGGCTGTTGCGCAGCCAGTTCTTGGGTGGGGAAAGCTGAATGTGGTTTCCTTTCCCGTGGATATATCCATATATCCTATGGATATATGAATAAAAACACTGTTGATAAAAAGCATAGGTTTTGGGATTAGAGATTTAGATTTAGAGAGAAAAAAAAAATCCTCTCTGTCTGTAGCTGTGTGGGGAAGAACACGTGGCTGCAGCTGTAATAGCCTTAGAGTATGAATGGCGCAGGGCAAGGAAAACATGACCGGCGTTGTTTCCTTGCTGCCTTGCCTCACTGCCTCTGCTCCACACCTGGCCTGAGGACACACGTGAGAGCAATACGACATGTTCAGCCCCATGTCATGTTGTGTCTTTTCCTTGCCTCTGGCCGCAACCTAGGTCTTTCGGTTGCCAGCTCTTGCAATTTTACTGGTCGTCCTCCTGGTGATACATGTCATGTTGAACTGCCGTGTCATGGGAGCATGTGACAGAGAGAATCACGGCCCTTATTTTAATAAAACTTAATTCCCCTGCCTCCATAAAAATATATATGTAAGAAGGCAGAGCTGAGCCCTCAGGTCAAGGTATGAGAAGGCAGAAGGAAGATCTTCCCCCAGGGGTGTGTATGTGTATTTAAGCGCTTTCCTAGTGTGGGGATGTGGACTCCTGGCGTCGCTGGATTCGCTGAGGCCCTTGCAGTGGGGATTGCTGGGGTGAAATGGGGTTTGAAGAGATTTGAAGCTGCCTGTGAAAAAAAGTTAATGACCCGAGTCCTCCTCCAACTTCGTACTAGGTTAGTTTTTGCATCTTCTTTCCAAGGATAGAAGAAATTCGTAATGGCAACCAGGGCCAGAGCAAAAAGCTTTAAAACTCGATGCACGTCCTCCCCCTGTCCCATCCCTCCAGCTTTCCCAGGCGCCTGCTTGCTTCCTTTCCACCCACCCAGCAGAGACCCCACCGTTGGCTCAGCAGCTTATCACCTCGCCAATTAAGCCCGTCCACCCCTGGTGCCTCCATCTGTCCCCACGCCCTTCCTAGAGCATCCGTGACCCTCTAGGCATCATGGCAGACTCCTTTCTGGAGCTAAGGGCAGTTGGGTCAGCCCCTCCTGCACATGGGGCTGTGTAGCAGAGGGAACTACTTCTCTTTTTATTAATGAGAGATAAAATACACCAGCACACACAGTGGCATTTCCATACAGTTTATTTGATGGTCCCTCAGGCCTGGAAGCGAGCTGAACCCTTCCCTCTGCCCCCACAGACCCTGGGACAATCAAAGTTGACTTTGTCCTGTGTTTTATGCTGGCTTAGTACCCTACTGGGTCTTTCTGGGCTGCTGGTGGTTCGAGGGATGATGGTTTTTTGTTTGAAACCCAGAAATGGTTATTAAGTCAACCAGTTTGGCTTCCTGCATGGCTAAGTGAGAGAGCCCCAGCAATGTAATGGGCCGCTCTCGTGGGCCAACAGCTCCTGCTTGATATTTATAGAGAAATGGAGCTTTGAAAAGACACCATTTTTTAGCCTCTCCTGCTGTTCTCTAGCTAGGGCAGAGCCTTGCTGTTAATAAGGGAAATGCAGACATCTCTTCACAGTAAAGGCAAAAAATAAAACCCCTTTTGCTTTCTTTACCATCTTGTCAGGAGTGCCGTGCTGTTCCCCTCCTCTTTCTTCCCATCTCACAAAGGGACTGGATTCTCTCTCTGGGTTGTGCTTCTCACTAGAGGACTGGTTGCTGAGCGTGTCCATGCAGTACCCCTTCAGTTGGCTTTTAACGGCAAGCAGAAAGAAATGAGCAACCGTTTGGGAAAGGGTGAGTTTAGAAGACCTGGGGGGGGGGGATCCGTTGTGCTTTGGAGTTGCTGTATAGCCGTGGAAAAGTCACTTCTGTGCATCTGCTCTCTGCCTGTAAGCTTAGCCCCTGTCTGCATCAATGTGGTCTGGTTGGCTACTTTAGTATTAAATGGTAGTCATGTGTCACTTTTAACCAGGTTCCATCCACGGAGGAAAATAGACGGGTGTTGAAACAAGGGTCACTTTGGAGCTGAGCCTCAGACGTTTCTCAGGTGCTTTCAGTAATATGACCTATGCTTTATGGTACAGGCTGGAAATACCACAAAAGGCTATTTTGAGCCCTGCTAGCTTTAATTGAGATCCAGGGTCCTGCCAGCCCTTGCAAACTGCGCCTGACGGCCTGCACTGTGTTGCTCTAGTGAAAATGCATTTCTTAAGCTTTTTGGCCGTGCTTTGGGTAGACGTTTGTGGTCCGAGGTGTGTGTAGTCTCTGTCACCAGAAGAATGGGAGCTTTGTCTCTGCAGGACTTGTTGGATGTGTGTTGTTTTCCGCTCTGGAAAATCACTGGCCACACAAGAATCTCCAATGAGAAAATGCTTGATTAAAAACTCGGAGGGACGCTCCATGGTGAACGTACGGGAGAATCCATTTCACAGCTCTGCCCCAGTCTGCAGGGGCTGTTAGAAGATTCATTTATTCTGCTCAAATCCTGCAGGTTTATAAACAGGGGCTCTTTTCTTCCGCTTGAGTTGAAAGCAACAATTTCCATTTGATAACCTGTGGGACTGGAGCTGGCTGTCTCTTCCCCATATACAAACATTTATTAGCTTCCCAAAATGGTTAGTGTAGGTCTTAACAAGCCCACGATAATTGGTTAGGTGTGTAACAAATGATGGCAAGTGGTGAGGTGTGCGTCGTGTTCCTGAACAACAGGTCCAGGACGACTTATGGCAAGAGGTACTTAAGGTCGTACTTAAGGTCCTTGCTTCACAACTTTAACCGTTACGTAACAATTTTAAGAGAAAAGAGAAACTGAGGGACAGAGAAAGGAAAAGACGGCGAAAAAGACAGAGATAAAGAGATCACTGATCCTGGTTCCACCGTCTTTTCCAGGGAATCTTCCCAGGCATAATATTCTTCTTTCTTGGAAAAATCTTCCCAGGCACGGTCATCTTTCTTGGGAAGAATCTTCCCAGGCACTATCTTCTTCTATTGCTTCTTCTTTGTTCCCGCCTAGGGGCACTTATTTTCCCCTTTTCTGTTTGCTGAATCAGCACGGTCCACCCCCCTTGCCCAGGACAGCCTCGGCTCAGGTTTCTCCCTTCTCCCGGGTGACGCGTAGCGTGATTTGGGTGGAGAGATGAGTGCCACAGTCATACATGTTTAGCATGATCTCTATAATCCTCATTAGCGTGTGCAGGGGTGTGCGCTTTCACACGCATTTTGCAGCTAATGAAGCAAAGGTCACTCGTGGGACACAATGGCCTGGAGAGCTGAGAATGAGCAAGCTCGCCACATGAGTGGCAGAACAATCCTGTCTTAACAAGAGAGTTCTCCCACACTTTCAGGTGCCAGAAGTGTGAGCCTTATCAGTTCTTGGAAGGCCAGGCCTGCATTATTTATTTCCTTGCGAGTGTTTGAGGCATTCCGAGCTTGGAGGGGCTTCTGCCCCTTGACAGGGAATTGACAGTCCGTCCCTTACAGGGTCTTGGTTTGTGTCAAACTAGGAAAACCTGCATTGTGGCAAGGATGGGTAGCAAATCTTGTGATTACATGCCCAGTAAAACTTGTGCCGCTGCAGTGGCGTTTTCCTGCCAGAAGGATTAGCCCCATCTCTTGCCGCAGCATCCCTGCTGTAGGTGAGTGTACGAGGAAAGGGCTGAGGACATGATTTGGCTCTTAGGCCTAGGCTGAACTGCTTGATTTTAGAAGGTAGGGGTAACGGACAGCTTTCCCTGGGCTGGTGCAACACTCGGAGCAACACGCTGGTATTTCTGAGGCCTCTGAATGTCACCGGTATGTTGAAGGTAGCTTTGGGCTCGTGACTGAGAGATGTTATCACAAGGAAACCATGCCTGAGAGTTTGCAGAGCTCATTGCAGAACTGAGATTGGAGAAAACAGGCGGGCTGCCTTCTCTTTCCACTTTTTTTTTGCTGTACCCATGAAGATTCTAAACGCTCCTGGGTCCTGTACAGTTCTGAGGCTTCTTAGTCACTCGGTAGCTGGTGGGGTCACTTTCACCTTGCAGAACAGATTGAAAGGCTTTTAATTGGAGCTCCTCGCCCTCCTGCACAGGGATCAAAGGGCTGTGCTCCCTGACTTGTGAGACAGAATGACCGCAGGTGCTGCGAGAGAGTGGGAAATCAACTCTGTAAAGCTGTCCGGAAAGCCTTGAATTCAGGTACAAGCCTCAGGTTTATAGGAACATAAAAGGAACCACGGCAGCTAAATATGGGTCAGAGCACCTGCAAAAAGAAAAACTGGAGGGACTGCAGATTTCTCTGCTGGTTTCAAACCTGCCTGGGATCCTCGTCTCTGAAGGAGTCTTTGGGATCCACACGAGGAAGGAATTTTACCGGGGAAGACAGCAGGCAAAAGACCTCATCTAAACGCCTGTTCTGCAAGGGTCGCGTGCTGCTCAGTCATATGTGAGATGCTGCTGGCTGTGGTGTCCCTGTTGAGCCCCAGGGGAGGTCAGGTACCTGGAGAGGAGTGAAGAGCTTTACATGTGTCATTGACCTGGAACTTCCACTTTGCTTCCCTCTGCTCCCTTATCAGAGGATCATCCCGTGCAGCTCTGCAGGCCTTCCTGGGCCCTTAGCAGTCCCCGGCTTCATTGCAGGGAAACTTTTTCACCTACTTGCTGCCAGCATGCTTTTGGCGACCCTGGGTGTCCTGTCAGCTGTTACAGGCCATTAAAGGATTTGTTTCTTGGTGTATGAAAAGGCTTAATTCAATTCTCATTCTCTCCTGGCATTCCTCGGAGGTGAGTGTGTCCCCTCGGCATGAATCCTCCGATACCACTAATTGACTTGAAAGTAGCTTGTGTCTCCTTGGAAATGTCACCCAGCCCTTTTCAAGTGCAATTCCAGGCAATCAGGATCAATATGTTTCTTTAGCTAAGGGTATTAGCACATGACTGACAGCCCTGCGGCATTAGCTTATTCGTATGGACTTCCAGATGCTCATTTTTCTTCCTTGTCTCAGCTCCGGTCCCAGGAAGGGGAGACAGAGCTTGGAGCGGAGCCATCCCCCGGGCCGCAGTTCACAGAGCACTGGTGGGTACAGTGCTGGCTCTGCCATGCCTGCCCCAAATCTATAGGGTGCTCTCGTACCCCGTCCCCCAGGTGAAATTAAATTGCATCTCCCCATCCACTTGTTCGTAACGTCATGGCCTTTTCGGAAAAGCGAGGGCTGAATTTTTCTGCCCATGTGAATCGGCGTGGCACTTTGTTTGATGTAAGAAAAGGTGTCAGCGTTTTTTTGCAGTACCTTTACACAGAGAATATTGTCAGCGTAATTATCTCTCCTCGGATCCCCACCCCCTCACGCGCCTGGGGAGGCTGCGGTCCACAGCAGAGGACTTCCCTTGCTTTCCTTGTCGTGTGGGGACGCTGGGGTGGTCTTGGTGCTGTCCTGAGCCAACGCTTGGGGTGTTGATTACCATCTTTCCCTCCCGCTTTCTTATCTAAGGAATGTTTGTGAATTTGTCTTCCTAGCAGCCCTGCGTTGAAGGGGAGTGCTGCTCTCTCTGCTTAGAGGTAGGGGGGTGAAAGCACCAGGAAATGAATTTAGAGGAGTTTACAAAAGCACTTGGGGCAATGCTTCTGTGAGTGAATTTGATCTGGGCCTGGGTGCCCTCTGCTTTTCTTGCCTCCCTCTCTAATAAGGCTGCCACGGCTGATGCACCCGCGCGGGCGCATCTCACATCCCTTCTGCGCCCCAGCTGTGCCTCTTGCCTTGGGAAGCAGAGGGTACCGAGTCAGGGGACTTCGGAGCAACAATTCAGAAGCAGATCGAAGCATATTTCAGCTTTTCAAAGGAAGAAAACGAGATAGTGAGAGGCCAAGAACCATGTCCTAAGTGAGACGAGGCTTCTCAGACACAATTCTTCTGGGTGCCCGTCACACTGCCTCGCATCTAGCGGTGCTCCCAGCTCTTGAGAAAAGCTGCTCCCTGGCATTGGTGCATGTTAGAGCCGCAAGGAAAAAACCTGAAGTTAGGTCCCAAGCGGCAAACATTAACGTACAGAGGAACGAGGTGTGCTGCACTGTGGGACTGGGAAAGCTTTGAGGGCTTCTAAGCCATGCTGTGAATTTGAGTGTCTCCCTTGCAGGGCTGCTGAAGGCACGTCATCTGCTGCTGCCTGGGGTTTGTAACCACTACAGAGGCAGAGGTGGGGAATCTGTGTCAGGGAGCTGCTGAGAGCACGTTCCTGAAAGCCACATGAAGAGATAAACAAGAAAGCCTGGAAATATTAATCCGTGAGGCTGCCCGGATACCTGGCTGCAGGTGCCTCTGATTGAATTTTATGTCCTGTAAAATTAGTCAGGAAGGAGTTAACATGCATGCCCTGTGCAACAGCCAGAACAAGTGCATCTGAAACTCTGGCAATCAGAGGCAAGCAACAGTTATTAACGCCTTGGCATTTAATGTGGCAGATCGCGTACGCCCCTAGTTATATTGTTGTTCAATTCCGGAGCACTCGGAGTTGTCAGTCAGCAGGTCCATAGATCATGGCGACCTTAGCATCACATCAAGGGGCTTCACTCCATCAGAGATAATGAACATCTCCCACCAGTTTCTTCCCATCATTCATTTGAGATCCAGAAGTTCGTCATGCAAATGACAAACAATGTTAATTTTCTGCAAATAATTCCTCCAGATGTCCACGGGATTCCAGCACTCCTTGCCCAGAACAGTAAAATATGTTTGTCTTCCTCCCTATAATTCATCACCAGGCCCACAAATCTCCTCAAACTCTCTTTAAACAAAGCGGGAGACAGAGCGCAGAGGATAATAGTTCACTGCAGACGTGTCTTTGCAGTCTCTCTGTGATGCAAACAGAGAAAGAAGTGGTGGAAGACGTCAATAAGTTTCTTCTCAGGTGAGCTGACTTTGACTGCGCTCAGTCTTGCAAGTGCAGTGAGTGTGAGGGTCTGAGCCAAGCCTCACACGAACACAAGTCCATGTGGGAAGAGAAACTCAGGAGGAATATTTCTGGGCTTAAAATTTAGGCCTGGCATGCATGAATGGCTGGATCGGGAGTGAAACCTACCGCAAACCTTGTCTGTGTCACTAGGGGACCCTCCCTTGCGTTAGGCTTTATCGTGGGCCTGTATCAAGCTGTGTTCTCCAATGAGTACCGAGGCAAATAGGCAGAGTTTGGTTTCTGCAAGCATCCCTCAGCTCCCTGAACTCTAGATCCAGCCAAAAAAAAATATGAAGGACTCAAATCCAGGGAGGCTTGGGCCACAGAGCACGAGAAGTTTTGGCTCGGACAAATTTGAAGATATGATGCAGGGATCAGCCCCAGCCAACGTATCTGGGGTAGGGCAGGCCCATGATGAGGAAGCCAACAAAATGGCTCTATTTTTTACTCACGCAGGAGGTCAGCAGGCAACCAGGACAAAAATCCAAGGAGGATGGTGCAAATCCCGGGCTCCTGCCAATGTTCCAAGGACAGTAAAGTTCAGGAGAGTCTGGGGGCACCCAGGTTTGCCTCAGGCTTGAGGAGTTTCTGTACTTGGGATTTATTTGGTTGGATATAGAAAAGTATCGATTTAATTTGATTGGATATGTATAAATATAGGTATTGTTTTATTTGGTTGGACATGAACGAAAATAGGATAGTTTGTTGATAGGATGAGGGGCAATGGCTTCAAACTGGAAGAGGGTAGATTTAGACTAGATATCAGGGAGAAATTCTTTCCTGTGAGGGTGGTGAGGCACTGGGACAGGTTGCCCAGAGAAGCTGTGGCTGCCCCATCCCTGGAGGGGTTCAAGGCCAGGCTGGATGGGGCTTGGAGCAGCCTGGTCTGGTGGGAGGTGTCCCTGCCCAGGGCAGGGGGTGGAAACTGTGTGATCTTTAAGGTCCCTTCCAACCCGAACCGTTCTGTGATTCTATGCTAAAAGCATGGACATCCCAAAACTCTTTCTCCTTTGGCTGCTGAGAGTACCCAACTGCATGCTCCTGCCTTTCATTGGCACCCATGAAGTGCTTCAGTCAGCCTGGGGGCTCAGTCCTGAGTTACGGCATGGAAACGTCCTGACCTGGAGACAGGACTGTCTCAGCACAGGTGAATGATAGAGCCACCCACTAAAAGCATGGCTTGCACGTGCTGGAGGAGACAACACGAGGCCCTTCTTGCCGATAGCACAGCTGAGCAGCGTGTGGTGAGTGAGTCACTTAACAGAGTACAGCTTTGAACGCTCTTGGAGCATCCTCTTGACTTCAGCAGGGCTTTGCTTTGGCAGGTGGGTGTTGCTGCTCTGCTCTCCTCGATCTGTTTGCAACATCCCTAGCAGGCCCAGCTTTGCTGTGGCTTTTTCCTCTCTATTCCCCCGGCTCCTGCCAGTCCTCAAAGCACACATCCGCCCCCTCCCCTGTTGGGAGGGAAACCCTTTTCACACTGGATGGGTTTTTAAAGGTCCCTCTAAGCAGCAGCTGCTGTGTGGCTTTTTGGTTTTTTGGCATTTTTTTATGATGAGCTGGAAATTAATTCCTTTTTCACGGGTGTTGGACTATCCATTCCCCATGTCACAGTGCAGAATGAGCTCGTAACTCTCTTGACTGCCTTGTGGCTGAGTTATAGGGTTTTCTGTAGCTTAGCCCAAAGGGTTTAATTTAACTGTGGATGTTTTGAAGAAAGCAGTGGAGATCTGACAACTGTCTAGTGCTTTTCCTGTCTGTACACTTGGAAAGGTTTTTATTAATGTTTGACTGAAAGGTTCCTTTTTTAAAATTAAGTTTAGGATTTTCTGTCCTTTCTACAGGTGGGGAAAGATGGGTTCCTTTCCCACCCCCCCCCACCCCCCTTTCCTTTTTGCTCGTCTGAAGACTGTAACCATGTCTCCATCCTCTCTAGACTGAGCATCACAAGTGCTTTCCATCTCTCCTTGCCAGCCATCTCCTATAGATTTCCAGTCACTGTAGTCTGTCTCCTTTGGACTGTCTCCAGTTGTTCATACCGTCTTGGAGCATCCCAAACTGGACGACATGTTCCAGCTGAGATCTTAACAGTGGCATGTGAGGATAATTTGGACCACTTATGCATGACATCTTTTTCTGCTTTGATCCTGGTTGCTCTTGGCATGATCTTGAACCTGTTTTGGGGCAAGTGGGATGAAGTGCTTCAGTTACTGTCTAGGCCACCTGTTGTTGTCTCCTTGTCACTATACGCAGACACCATCTGTTATAGGAACCTGCGTCTTGAATCGGGGATGCTTGGGTGAGCTAATATGAAAGGACAAAAGATGCAGTCTGCTTGCAGGAACTGAAGCTCATTAACCCCTCTGCAGATGCTCTCCGTATACGCTCCTTCATGAGACTATTTACAGGTGGATATGTGTGCGATGCCTATTAATATGCAACCAGTGTTGAGTCCCACCTTAGCTGATTTGCCGTAGCTTTACCAAATGCCTTCTTGCAGGAGGATCGATGCCGTGTGGGTTGCTTGTCTGGCAAGTCTAAAGACTAGAGGAGCCACTAGGGACTTGAATGTAAACCCCCTGCAGGGTTCGGGGTCAGTCCCTGGGTATGACGCTGGGGCTTTGCTGCCTGTTTAGTGTTCCTTCCATATGGGATCAAACTGGTGGGCTTGTGTCCACTGGAATGCTTTTCTGTTCATAGAGCTGTGAAGGAGCTATGGGGAAAGAAACAAATTCCTCGCTCTTTCCTCATCCCTAGCTCTTTGCCTTTTTGTAATTTCTCCTTACAACCATCACCTGACTCGTGTTTTTTATGCCCAGCCCCTCTTTGGTCCCCTTAATGAGTACTAACATCTTAATGACACTGTCCCATGGCTTTGTCCCTGCAGGGCATCATCTAATCCTGTAGTATTTGCTCGGTTGAATGGGTCACTGGTTTTACTGGACTTGTGTGAAGGACTTGGTACGGATCCAGGTGGAGTTCAGGGGATGGGCTATGCCTTGGGCTCTTGCAAGGGGTTGATTATATTTCTTCCAGCTTTGATACACCTTGACTTTGGGGTGTGAAGAACAAACCCAAGACATCTAGTTGTGGAGCAGGATGGCAATAACAGTCATTATCAGGAGAGGATTTGGCATCCTGGGGTGCCATCCTGGCATCCTGGAGAGGATTTATGGCATCCTGGGCTGCATCAAGAGGAGCGTAGCCAGCTGGTGGAGGGAGGACATCCTCCCCCTCTGCTCTGACCTGGGGAGGCCGCACCTGGAGTGCTGGGTCCAGTTCTGGGCTCCCCGGTTCAAGAAGGACAGGGAACTGCTGGAGAGGGTGCAGCAAAGGGCTACCAAGATGCTGAGGGGACTGGAACACCTCTCTTATGAAGAAAGGCTGAGGGATTTGGGTCTCTTCAGTATGGAACAAAGACGGCTGAGGGGGGACCTTATCCATGCTTATCAATACTGAAAGGGTGGGTGTCAGGAGGATGGGGCCAGGCTCTTCTCAGTGGTGCCTGGGGACAGGACAAGAGGTAATGGACACAAACTTGAGCATAGGAAGTTCCACCTCAACATGAGGAGGAACTTCTTTCCTGTGAGGGTGGCAGAGCCGTGGCACAGGCTGGCCAGAGTGGTGGTGGAGTCTCTGTCCCTGGAGACATTCCAAACCCACCTGGACACGTTCCTGTGCCACCTGCTCTGGGTGACCCTGCTCTGGCAGAGGGCTTGGACTGGATGATCTCCAGAGGTCCCTTCCAACCCTATGATTCTGTGATTCTATGACTTGATCCCAGCCTGCCCGCTCGTTGGCTCATTAGCTAAGCCAGCTGGAGGTAGAAGGAAGGGCAGGTCCAGCCAACAGCTGGAAAGGGTGAGTAGGAAACCTCAGCCTCCCGAGGGAAGGAGTGACTGAGGTCCTCAAGTTGTTCTCCTCCTCCTCCTGTTCAGGACTAGTCCTAAACTAGAGCGTGGTTCTGACAAACCCTGAGGACCTTATGACTTCCTAGCAGTCAGAGTGGAAATGCAGATTTACTGTGATGCGCTGGTGTAACTGCTCACATTACGCGTGTGTAAGTACAAGACATGCTGCCTTTGATTTAGCCTCTGTCTCAGTGGAAATAACCAAAGAGAACGTGCAAAATCCCTGGTGTTTCTCAGGGATTTATTACCCCCAAATGTGGAGGTAAATCAGTGCAACTGGCTTGTCTCGCCTTTACCAGAGTCTTGTAGGCAATCCTCTATTTCTGGCTTCACTTGGATGCTGTTTGTAGTCCACGTACTGACAAGTTCTGTGGGACAGCCCCCATCTCCACCTCAGACTTGTCTCCTGGAGTCAGGCGATTGGATGAGACTCTTTTTCATCTAAGTGCTTTGTTTAATCTTTCTGATCTGGGGAGGGAAGACGGCAGATGTCATCTTTAAAGGTAAGGAAAATGGAGCCAACATTTTGTATTCCAGAAATCTCATTATTTTCCAACCAATATGCTGATTTTGGATGCTGGGCTTTGGCAGTGATACCAGGGTCAATGCTGAACAAAGCAGAAGTAGGTTCATCCTGAAGAAGCCTGCATGTGCAAAATACGCGTTTTTCTATATGGGTGGAAAACGTGAATTCTCTGTGTCATGTCAAGGAGTGAGGCATTGTGGGTAATTTCCCTTTGACTCCAACTTGATGGTAGCTTTCACAAGAGGAAAAAGTGTGTTTCAAGAAGTTACTTGACACTAATCTGTCCAGACTACTTTTCCCAGGCTGGATTTGGGGAGGGATTATCTCAGATTTTCATTTAGTTCTGAAATCCTGGGTATTGGTTTTATAAACTAAAACCCCTTCGCAGCAGGTTGCTTGTTCTGTCTTGTTGTTTTAGCTTGATGCATAGGAAGGAATTTAAATTTTCTGAAAGGATGGGGCCAGAGCCTCGCCAGGGTAAATCAGCATCGTTCAAATATTTAAAGGCAGATGCATCAATACTGGCAGCTGAGGATCTGGCTTACTTTGATTAAAATCTGATCAAGATTACTCAGCCTTACCAAGGGACTTGGATTACCAGTCTATAAAAAGAAGAGTAGGAGAGGAGAGGACATTAAATACGAAAATAATCCAATGAAGGACATGAAGCTAAACTCATTGCAAATTGAACAATAATGGAAACATCCTCCTTAAACAGGTGGAGGGCAGCAGGGCTTGTAGATAGACACTGTGCTTGGAGCTGGCTCTGAGGCAAAAATGTTGCTCTTGGGGTTCTCGTGGCCATGGCCCAGTCTTTTAAAGGCAATTTTTTTTCGAAGGAGAGCCTTGCTCGTGAGAAAATCCCCAAGGGAGTGTGGCAGGAGGAGATGTGGGTGACACATCCTTTGGAAAATCGTTACCTCTGCTTCCTCAGGAGACCTGGGTTGGTGCCAAATCTCACTAGCAAAGAGGTGATTGACGCTGAAGAACAGAAAATCAGCTCTGTTACAGATCTCAAAATGTGAAACGTGCATTTGTCTTTAGGGTTTCTGACAATGGTTGAACGTTCCCTCTCCCCTTCCAAGCATTTTTTTCTTCCCCTGGTTTTTCATTCCTTTCTAAATGTAAAATGTATTTAGGGAATGTTGTTATGCCGTGTGATTAGGCTTGATGGACAGTGACTGCTAGGGATGCTGCACCAAGGCCTTTGCTTGCTGGGTGGTCATTGCGGGTCTGTCAAACCACTGAGCACGTCTAGCTTTCCCAAGGTTTCTTTGGCATATGGTCCGTAAGCACAATAAAATCTGGTCTTGCCTGTGCTCTTGTGAAGTAGTGGTGTAGCTACCGGTAGGGTGGGCATGCTTAGGTCCTAAGCTAGATGGCTTTTGAAGCATCCAAACCCTATTGGGGCTAGCAGATTTCTCTCTCCTCTTAACGGAGCATACCAGCTTGCTCAGTGGGCTTGCTTCAGCGGGACAAGCATCCCTTGGTGATCTTTGTCAAAAATACGTAGAAGGAGATCTTGCAGGACTTGTGACTAGAGTGTCCTTTTGTATCCAAGACAGGCAACAGTGGACAGGATGCACAGTGAGCTAACTGTTTAGGAGTCTGTCTGGGGTGACTAGAAGATGCTTTGACTGCACCAGAGGACAGCAGTCCTGGAGAGTGGGGCTGAGTGGCCTTAAAAATACCGGTGACTTAAACTGATGCGTCTAAGGTTGTTGGAGGAAAGGCGAGCGGGTCATTGTGGGTCATCTTGGACCATCCATGTACATGGATGGTCAGCGATATCGCCTGAATGCCCCAGCAGCTATGCCAGTCTGTCCAGTTTTCTTTAACTGGAATTAGGGTCAGATGAGGATAAGATTGTGATTTAACACGTATTTGTTAGCAAGTGCTTTCTTCCCCCTCTCCCCCCCAATATTGTTAATTTTCCTTGCAGTAACACGTGCGTGGTTCAGCTTCTGTTGCTCCATGTGTCATGCTCTGTTAGGCCATCTTGCTCAGAGACACAGAGCGGAGGGAGCGCTGCCAAGGCTTTTTCTGTGAATTTGCTCTGGTCCTACTGCTTCTCTGGGAGTGCTCAAGTGATGTTTTGTTTACAGGGGGAATAAAATGCTTAAATATCAGCTTCTGAACGGACTATCGGAGACCCAAGGCAAGGACCAGCTGCCTCTTTGTCTCTGTGCATGGGTGCCTACATACACATAGCCATGGTAAGTTTGGGGCGATGACTTTTTGAGAGAGAGAATTGCTACGCAGTAAATGTGACCTCCTTGCCCTATTTTAAAAGACGTGAGACTTTGCTTAAGGCAGCCTTAAGAGGAAGGTTCTTTCCCCTGCCGGTCCTTTCCCAGGTGCAAAAATGGGAGCTACAAGTGGCTGTGATACCCTACGGAGGGGCACTCCTTTCTGTCTGAGATGCAATTGCATTTTCACTTGGGTTGGGTGTGAAATGGTGTTTAAAAACATTGTTAATTGACATGCACTGGTGAACACATTTTTAAAACACCTGCTTTCGTGTTGGAGACGTGATTATACTTACCCAGACTAAACGGCTGCGGGGAAGGTAAAGATGCGTTTCTGATGACTCGGAAGAGAGCTCAGCCGCCCCGCAGCTATTTGCAGATCCAAAGATCAGTGCTACTGCTGTTATGAGCCAGGACTCAGAGTATCGCGATGAGCAGAGCTGGGACCAAAAGCTCAGTCTCAAAGTGTGTATAAAAGCAAGCAGCGGAGGGTTCCCAAGTGCCAGGTTTGCACAGGGCACTCGCAGGCAAGTCACAGAAAAATAATGAGGTGGATGCTAGGTATGGGATTCTTGCTGCTTGCCTCTGTTTCTTTCAGGCCATGGGAGGGTCCAGGGGGAACTAAAAATTTCAAGCCTTTGTTTGAACCATCTGAAGTAGATCAGGAATGAGAGGTGAATGTTGTGCAAAATCAGAGGCTTTACAACTGCGGGAGCCGGTGATGCTGAGTATCTTATACTTTCTGATTTATAGTTCCTTCCTGATCTGGAGTCTTCTCTGAAATACCTTGGGTTGCGAAGCCCAAGGAATATTTGATGGGAAGGCCCATTTTCTTGTGGGACGTGCCTGCAAGCCCTCTCTATCAGGTAACGGCAACTGCAGAGCACTTGGCCACCAGAGTAGACCAGGATGACACAGACACAGGACTGGAAAGCAGCGGTCACTAGATCGTGTAGCTCCATGACCCACACCTATGCCTGCAGCACCCTGCGTTACAGAGCCCGTGTACTCGCCCCATGTATTTAACCTCAGTTCTGGGTACAGTGGGTAGCTTCATGCTGTGCTCCAAGTTCCTGGGCTGTGTTTGACCTTCTGTCGTATGTGGGTTCCCTTCTTCTAAGGTCTCTAAGAGTTGGACGTGTCAGCCGCCCGCACCCAGTTGTAACACCCTTCCTTCTTGCCTTTCGTTTTCTTTCCTGAGAAAATAGGGTTAATGTGTTTTTTCGCTCCTTTTGCCCACCCCTAATAACTTTCTAGCCTGATGTCTGGTTGCAGCTGTTCATGCCAGAGATCTTAAAGATAACGAGTTCCTATCGGCTTGATGTAAATAGATGGCCAGCAAGAGGACTTTATTTTTGTCCCTCTATGCCAAGGGAGTTCAATCCTTATCAGTCCAAGAGCATCTGGGTGTGAGAGAACTGAGGAAGAGAGAGACGTTATGAACAGGGAAAACTGCACTTGAAGCCAATAGCCTACCGCCTCCTGGAGAATACCCCCCTGATGTGTAACTCCAGGAAAAATGGAAGTATTGCAGGCTCTGCTGCTGGATGAGCACTGGGTGAGGCTTTCTTTCACCGCAGCCTTTCATCAGAGGCTGGAAGCAGCGATGTGCGTGGTGTTGCTGGCCTGACTCGGGGCAGAGAGCTGACGGGCAGGAGCCTGGCAATGGAGCAGAGGGTCGCAACCTGCTTCCCAGGGGGGTGAGGCTGTTTTAGCCTCTGGATGGTCGACAGGGCAGCTTTTCCCTTCAGCAGCACTCGCTTTCCCTGGGCGATAGCCATTTTTTCTAGGATGGCCCTCTGGCTCCTTTCCTGCCTTCTTTCCCTTCTGCAGGAAGCTGTTTGATCAAGGGCGTATTGAAATCTGTCTGTCTACGCTGGTGTCAACAACTCGGCTTCAGGGACATTTTAAACAATTTTCTTTCCACACCCTGTAATGGATTTCATTACTGAGGGGATGGAGAGCAGAGCTGCAAAGGTATTTTAATTACATCTGATTATGGCATCTTGCAGGCTCGCCCTGTCGGTTGTTCTGTCACAGCACCATTTAGAGCCCACTTTCGCCAGCACAGACATGCCAGCTGGGGTTTACTGGTCACAGAGGAAACCACTGGTATTTCACTCCTGACATCACGTTGGGGCTGCGACTTCTTTCTCTACCTTGCTTTTGCGGCATCGGCTTCTTCCACACTAGAGGATCTCAGTCCTTCAATATAACATCACTTAGAAGCAGTAAAAAACACAGTCACCTGCCGTCTTGTGTGGGCATAGTATCTGGGCAGCGCAGAGGTACTTTGCTTGTTCTTAAGAGAAACCTGCCTTACTGCAAGGGAAAGGTTCCTTTGAACCCTTTCCCCAGCTCACATCTTGGTTTCACAGCCCATCAACATAAAAAGGGCTTCCCTTTTTCTCAGTCAAGCAGGGGAAGACGGAAATGCTGTCTCCAGCACAACTATTAGGGGGAAGGAGGAGGAAATGAGACGCGGAAAGCTGCTGGTCTCGCCGGGCTGAAACACCCCGATCAGACCCATGGGGCTGGATCAGCGAGTCCCGAGACGAGCAGGAGTGCGGCAGGCGCGATGAAGCAGACTTTTGGAAGCGCCTGCTCACCAAACAAGAGGAACTCCAGCTGGGGGCATATTGAAATGCCAGTAACTATTGTATCTTTACATGGCTTGAGGTTTATTTTCGTCAGCGCTCAGGGCATCTGCAGTGCTGCCTGCATGTTTCCTGGAGCGTTCAGCAGGCTCTCAGCACCCTTGCGTTGGCCTGCGTTTTCAAAGCGGTTAGCACGCAAAAGGCAGAAACTGTTTGAATCTAACCTGGAGTTTGGAGGAAGCAGAGTCCGAGGAGGAGGAGGAGGGCAGAGTTAAGGTCATTTTTTGTGTGTGTGTGACTGCTAATATGTGTTTCCGTTCTTGCCAAAGCTTTTGGTTCTGATTTAGTAGGAAACGTAATCCTCAATATCCACAATTTTTCAATGTCAGAAGGTGTTTGTGTTCCTAACAACACTCGTCTGTGTCGTTTCCTCCTCTTAATAGGTATAACTTCAGCTGCAAATTAGAGAAGTGTTTTGTTTGTGATTCCTAGGTGCTCCACGCTTGATGCATTGTCTTCCTACAGAGGCAGGGCAAACCCTGCTCCTCCCTTCTGGCCTGGGTTGCAATGATGGATTAAGTAGGTAAGTAATAGAGTGGTAATGAGATAACCACTGACATCAAGCATTAACGTGGGAATAAATGAAGTTACCATCCAGAACTAATGGCCTGAACTATCACTGGGTTGTAATTAATGAATGTGGTGGCTGAGATTTACAAGGATATTTTAGGATGCTGCTTGCATGCAGCTTTGGGTTTTATGGCTTGGTTGGAGAGAAATCAATTAATGCCGGCAACTTAATGAATGGGCAGAAGCTGTTCTTTGTCAGTTTGTAGTCCCCCTTTTGTGGAAGAGGCTAGACTGGCACTGCCTTTTCTTTGCTTTGGGGGTGGAGGAAGGTAGTCAGGTGGTCTCTGACTCCAGGTCACTCTGTAGTGTCTAGTAGAGATATGTTGCAAGGCATCCGGGAGGTCTTGTTTCTTCTTTTTTTTATTAGGGCAGAGTAGCAGGAGCCTTTGTGGAAACAGTACATCTGAAGCGAGTCCATGCAGCAGGCTGACAAGTTTGCTTGTAGAAGGGATTGATGATGATGGGGATTCTCCAGCCAGGACCTCTGAAATGAGCAAGGACCAGCTGCCCTGTTTTGCCCTGTGAAGGTAGGATATCTATCTAGTTCCTTTTTCAGGTCTTCTCCTCTGTGCGGCTGTGGTCTTACCCCCAGCATGTCACCTCCTCCCTTGCTCTGGAGTCCTGTGTGACCCAGTGACTGCCTGCACTTAGTATGGGAGCCTCCTGGAGCTGGAGTTGAGGTGTCCAAGCTACACACATGCCATGTGCCCAGGCTTAAGGGGTCTTGTCTGAAGAGCTGTCTCTCCCTGCTCCCATATCTTTCTAGGCATGTGACCCTGCTAAACCCTTCTGAGATGTGTGAATAACACTTTTGAGGCGGTTGCTAGGCTCTTGCAGAAAACACAGCAGAGCAGTCAAAATTCTTCATGTTAATTGGTAGGAATACTCCAACCATCTAACTGCTGCCTCCCTCATCTTTCCATGGCAACACTCTCTCTACAGCAGCCCAGGTGCTTGTGGTTGGAGATAGAGGGATTTTTTGAGCCCTCTGTCTTCCAAATCACCCCTTGGAGCATGGAGGGAACATCTGTACTTTTAAAGTATGGGCATCATGTGATACATCAAATAACTTCCCTTGGTGTAACCATATTCCTTTTTTATGCTGTCAGAGACAGAAAACTTTGGAAACGTGCCTGAATTGAACCCTTGTATTTCTTTGTTGGAAAGAGCTGTTGCCCTGATTTTTTTAACGGGGAGAGAAAGGTGCTGAAAGAGTCCTGAGTGTTTCTTTTCCTTCCCGTGGCCTGAGCCATCACTCCTTTCTGTGAGCTGGAGAAAGGAGAGGGACCACAGCTCACAGCATCAGGTGAGCAAAGGGAAGAACGATCTCCTTCTCTCCTGCAGAGCCAAGCCTGGACAGAGCCATGATGTCTCCTTCAGGAAGCCAGGATGGTGGCTGGGAAGAGCTGGAGATGAGAACAGGGAGAGTGGACAGGAGAGAAAAGAGTGGCTCGGGCATTGCGTCATCCTCGCCTCTGCCCCCTGCTGTGAATAAAGGTGGGTGGGACACATGAGACAGCACAAACAGGGGCACTGCCTGTTGGGTGATACCCAACTCTGCCAGCGTGGGCCGAGTTGGGTATCGCAGAGCAGAGGGCTGGTGTGGAGGACAAAGCGTCCTCCCTTCCCGCTCCCCGCCTCTCTGAAACATTCTCCATGCGTATTCTGTGGTTCTCTTCACCGTTACCTCTTTCAGGACTCATTTTGTAGGCATTTTTAATGATTTCAGGGGAAAATGAGACTCAGGTGACCAGTGACAAACCCAGCCCGAAGCCCCCCAGGCTTGGGGAGGTTGCCACTTCGCCTGGAAGCATTATGTTTCCTTAGTGCGGGCTCAGTGGTTCCCTCCCATGCTCAACAGGAGGAAGAAATTTCCACCCACTGGACCAGCACAAGCCAAGACCCAAACTGAATAAAGAACGGACAGTGTATTCGGGAATATGTAAATCCTCCTCCCCCCGCTTTGGGAATTTTATTGCCCTCAAAAAAGTACACAGTGTGGCTGTCATTCCCAAGGAGCCCAGGCAAGCCATTATGTGACAAGGGAAAATTACTCAGGCTGTTTTCCAGAAGGCAAACAAGCAGGAATTTTCCTCCGACCGTTTCAGGACAAAGTTAATGTAGGGAAAGCCATTAAAATTAATGCTGGTAAACAAGGACAAAAACCAGCAGGGCTGTAAGAAAATTTGGACCAGATTGGGTTTTGCAGCTGTTGTGCTGCGTGCTGTCTTAAAGGCAGCAGGCAAAGGGAGGGGGTAAGCTGAGCTCAGAAAGCTCTTGTTGGAGGGGGCTGTGAGCTTGGGGTTGGGGACATCTGGGCTCCAGCACTTTAATCCACCTGGGGCCACTGTCATTTTCTGGGAAGCAGTGATGCTGTTTTGTCTGATGGTCATTACATCTTGTATCTCTTCACGTAATGGTTATCTGCCATCTTCCAGAGGCTGCCCTCAACATTCAAGCCCTGCTCGAGGGCTCTGGGAACGTGCCCATGTGCGGTTGCTGGCTCCAGGTGTTTTATGTGAGCGTGTTTGGGAGTAGACCTCGGGCTGTTGGGGCAGTGACTTGCTCCAAGAAGTTGATCCTGAGTTCAGCTGGAAAAGGTGCAAAGGGGCACGGCAATTCCCTTCTCTGTTTTGTCTGCTCCAAGGGGAGCGTGCTCAGGCTGGGCAGAGGTAGGGTTACTGGGGATGTGGGTCAACTGTACTGGGAGGAAGGCTCAGGTTTGATAGCTTGTCTCAGGTTGGTGGTTGGTACAGGCTAAACAGGGACCAGAGCATCCCAGGGAAAACACTGTAGCGCAGGAGCTGTGTGTTACTGTGATCTTCTGGGTAAATGTCTTTTTCCAACCCCACAGCGTACTGACATAAGCCAGTCAACTTCTCCAAAACTTCTGGCACCAGAAACTCAACTGACTTGATGCTTTGGAGTAGGTCAGACTTTTCTCCAGCGAAACTGCCAGCAGGTTGCTGTCTCAGAGGTGCTGCAGGTGAGGTGGGCAGAGGTGGAGAGCTTTAGTTTGTCTTACATGAGACATGGCCAAAGAATCAAAGTGACGGAATTATTTTTGTGGAAGTGACTGTGTGAAATATTTCTTCATTTTGGTTATTTGAAAACCAAAACTGTTCATGGGTTTTAAAATTCATGTCCCCTCCAGGTTGCTTTGTTTTGTTTCGTTCCTTATTCCCTCTCCCTTATTCCTCAGAGGGAACCATCTGAGCCTACACAGTGTGTTATTTCTTGAGGAAATGCTATCGTTTTCCAGTTAAACCTAGGCTGGAAATGCTTCTGGTGATTCATTTGTCTGAGAAATTTAAAAAAGCTTGGGTGGAACAGAAACCGGGCTGGTTCAGGGAGAGCTTTCTTGTGTTTGAAGACGCACTTGAATGGTAGAGTTGGTTCAAAAGCTTTTTACCGGAAAAAGAAAAATTTGTAGGCGTTGTTTGGGGTACTTGGACTCCGGACATTCTTCTGTCCCACCTTCTTGTCTGGTACCAAGATCTGGAGCCTGGCCGTCCTGGTCCCAGCTTCCCATGCATGCTTCATTGCAGAGCTGTGCCACCTCTCAAGAGTCCTATGTGTTGAACCCTTTGCTCTGTAGGGCCAGCACTTCTGCAGAGTGGGATGGAGGTGATGCCATCTTTGCCTTGGCTATACTTTGTACAGAAAGTCTTTCCCAAGAGCGAGAATCATATGCGTGCAGAGCTGCGTCTTGAGTGCAGCAGCGACCTTCTGCTATTGCACAGTGAGGGGTTTAGATCCTACACCATCGTTATACGTCTACTCAAGCTCCTCACCACCAAGAACCTCTTTCTGAGGTTTCCCAACATCCATCAAGGCACCAGAAAGGCAGATTCAGTGGTATTAGCCACCGCAAAATCCGCTGCAGAACATCTCTCTTTGGCCTTCAGTTTCCCCACCTATAAAACATGCTTGTTTTAACAGCGTGCCCTTCGAGATACGGCTTTCTGTTCCCTTGTACAACGAGGAGTTGTGGAAAGCCACCAAGCAACGGCTGAAATCAGATGAGCTGCTCCGTCACATCCCAGAGTAGTAATCGTGGGGTTTGGGCCCTGTTTTTATCCTCTCCATGGCTTGTCCCAGACCTAGCTTGATTGGAGGCAAAGTGCATCATGGAAACAGGACTGTGCTGGAAGTGCTTGGGCAACGGGGATGCTTCACCCGGGACAGGAGTGGTGGCAAGTGCCCGTGTGTCTGGAAATACAGCAAGAAGTGTGCTGGGTAGAGGAGACCACCTACTCCTGTTGCTGGCTGCCCTGGCCACTCCGCTGTCTAACGCTGGCCAGATCCACAGTGTCACTGCTCGCCTCCAGTCCTCGCCTTCTCTGTGGCCCACAGGCTGCTTCTCCTATAAATAGCCCAGTGGGAAGCAGAAAACAGAGCCACCGCAAATGGCCCCCAGTTCCATGTGCAGCCATGCGTGAGATCCCAGATAGGGGCTGTCAATTCCTCGCCTCGAGCCACCCGTGAAACCTCATTAAAAATGGTGTCCCCTTCCCTCACCCCCGTCAACCCCTCCCTTCCCACTTCAACTTGCCGGCATTCAAGCACCCTTATTAAACATGCACTTCTACGCAAGGAGCGCTGACTTCCCCTTAATTGAGGCATAATAATTAGAGCATTAACACATTAGGAGGGTGAGACAGCATGTTTAGCTTTTGTGATTAATTATCTGAGGATTGTAATAAGTTGTTAAGACATTAATTACTCTGGCATGTTTATTGCTCTTTATTGCAGAACAGACACTTGGTAGCAGCCAAGTGCTTGTACGGCTGGAAATACAGCAACAAGGGGGCTGGAGGGAGGAGACCACCTCCCCATTTACAAAACAGTGAGCTGCTGGTGGTGGGGACATCCCCCTGGGTAAACCTTCATCACCAAATAAGTTTATTTCTCTTCCATCTCCAGGAGGTCACAGATGGATAGAAATTTTATGTGAATCCCTTAGGACGATCTAGGACCTGGAAGGTCCTTTCTGATCTTTTCGTGTGGATTTTTCTCCTCTTCCAATTGAAGTGTTTCCTTCCTGATGGTTTTAGCTCCCCCTCGTTTGGATCTTTGTGTTTCCAAGTCTGGTCAGCGTGGCTCAGACTCTGTCTTGATCTTACTGGGAAGGTTGGCTGTATTGACGCTGTCCCGCGTGACATCCTGGTCTCTAAATTGGAAAGGCATGGATTTGATGGATGGACCACTCAATGGATAGCCAACTGGCTTGATGGCCACACTCAAAGGGTTGTGGTCAACAGCTTACTGTCCAGGTGGAAACCAGTGACGACTGGTGTTCCTCAGGGGTCACAATTGGGACTGGTGCTGTTTAACATCTTTGTTGGTGACATGGACAGTGGTATTGATTGCACCCTCAGCAAGTTTGCCGATGACACTAAGCTGTGTGGCGCAGGGACCTGGACAGGCCAAGTGCAAGGTCCTGCACCTTAGGATGCACCTGGGTGCCGTGGTTTAGCCTCAGNGCAGCAATGTATGCTCACAGCCCAGAAAGCCAACCGCATCCTGGGCTGCATCAAAAGAAGCGTGGCCAGCAGGTCGAGGGAGGGGATTCTGCCCCTCTACTCCGCTCTTGTGAGACCCCACCTGGAGTACTGCGTCCAGCTCTGGAGCCCTCAGCACAAGGAGGACATGGACCTGTTGGAACAGGTTCAGAGGAGGCCACAAAGACGATCTGAGGGCTGGAGCCCCTCTGCTGTGTGGACAGGCTGAGAGAGTTGGGGTTGTTCAGCCTGGAGAAGAGAAGGCTCCGGGGAGACCTCAGAGCCCCTTCCAGTACCTGAAGGGGCTACAGGAAGTCTGGGGAGGGACTCTGGATCAGGGAGTGTAATGACAGCATGAAGGGTAATGGCTTCAAACTGAGAGAGGGGAGATTTAGATGAGATATTAGGAAGAAATTCTTTCCTGTGAGGGTGGTGAGGCACTGGGACAGGTTGCCCAGAGAAGCTGTGGCTGCCCCATCCCTGGAGGGGTTCAAGGCCAGGCTGGATGGGGCTTGGAGCAACCTGGTCTGGTGGGAGGTGTCCCTGCCCAGGGCAGGGGGTGGAACTGGGTGATCTTTAAGGTCTCTTCCAACCCGAACCATTCTGTGATTCTATTAAAGACAGGCTAAAGTTCAGAGCATCAGCAGTGGCCAAGGAATGAACCAGGACTCCAGTTCCCTCCCTCACCACTCCATTGGATGAGTTTTCTTCTGGAGAATTGGGAAGTAGGTTAGGGAAGGGTGTTGCTCCAGCGTCAGGAGAGGTTTGGCCTGCCATAGACTGTTCTTTATGCAATAAGCTGCTCTGTGGTCCCTAGAGAACTCCATGCTGGTCTGTCAGATTGGGTCTAATGGCAAAGTTTGGGCGTGGAGAAAGAGTCGGTCTTGTATGCACCTGAAACTCTGACAAAGAGAAAAGGCAGCCAAATCAGCACGAAGACATGGTGGGCCTGTTCTCGGCCTTCTCCTCTTCCCATGAAATAGTCATGGTGCCAGACTCTCCCTACCTCGACCTCCCTCTGCAGTTATCTGTGCTGGGGAGAACATGGGAGACACGGTGGCAGCCCCGGCCACTGTCACAGATGAAGGAATTTGGGAAGATGACGAAAGACAAGAATGTGGGGAAGCTGTGGGTGCGCTGTGTTGATACAGCTTTCCTGCGGGCCCCCTGGACCTGATGTTTCTGGTTTCTAGGCTGTTGCTGTAATCCTCATGTTATTGCAACACACACTTGTGTCTTGGGACAGCAACTGGTGGATGTGAGGGGCAGGAAAGGGCTCCTCTTGTTCGAGTTTAAACACGCGACGATCCTGACCAGTCTTTGTCCTCCCAGGACTGACCCAGTGGTCTCTTTCCCTATGGCTTCCACCACCTCGAGCCGGTGTCCGGGGAGGAAAAAATCCCTTCTCTGCGTACAGGCCGGGATCCGTCTTGTGTCAGCTGGATGAAATCTGCTGCCTTCAGACCCTCGGAGCCCCTGCCTGCCTCTCGCTAGCCCAGCCTGCATTCGGCGCTCACTGTCAGGTCCCTGCTTTCTGCATTCAGAGCATGGAAAGCGTCAGCCGGAGCAGTTCCTGCTCCTAGGGACAAAGCAGGTCATGACTTGTGCGTTTTATCATTAAAAAGATAATTTCCTCTAGATGTGTGCAATAAGACAGTGGTGCCGACCTGTGATCCTGGCATTGCGCACCATTAATGATTTCCCTTTGCAGGTAATAAGCAGCAAATGTACACATTTTGGGGAGGTTTGAATTTTTTTTTTTTTTCCTTTTAAGACTGCTGTCTTCCTAGGCCAGACTTAATTAGGAGACTTCATTATTTCCTCATATGTAACTTGACTTCCATTGAACGAGAATTGTTCAGTGGATGGGGAGCAGCGGAGCAGTGCTGCAATATTCATATTGTTTTAATTGCAACATTAACATTTCATGCCGCTCTTGGCATATTTTCAGGTGTGGCCCTTTAGCTCAATGCGATGCTGTGAAAGGTTGGATCAGAACAATTAGGACAGAGTGACTGGATTTCTGGATTTTCTTTCTTTT
>VXBH01005636.1:75173-121711 GCA_013400035.1 Rynchops niger | reverse complement strand
TTTTTTTTTTTTTAACGAACGCAAGCCTGGATTCAATCCCCGTCACTCCTTTTGTTGGGCAGGACAGGGAGTCAAGCATCCCTGAAGTGTAAATCCTTTTTTGGGATAAAGGATGTGCTGTGGCACATGTTTAAATTCTCTTTTTGTGGAGCTGAAGCCCCACCGGTACCTGTGATACGTGATCCACCAGACTGATGGCACCTCCTGAGACTTGACCTTTATGAGGTGAATCAGAGAAGTCTCGAAATGCGTCTCACCAGCTGGGCCATGGTCACACACGAGCTGGAGGGAGAAAGACTATTTCCCACTTCTCAATTACTACCAGGGATGCCTGAGTTTGGAAATGACCCTGTGAACAGATGATGACTGGCCCAGTGCAGATCCTAAAGGAGCACAGGGATCACCCTGTTCTGTTCCCAAATTGCAAATAGGGTTTGGCTTTCTTGCAGAGGGGTCAGGCGCCACTGAAATGCTGGGCTCAACCTTGGCAAGCTCTGGTCACCTTTGCTGCTTTGCCATGTAACATATGCTTGCCACCAATTGTTCCCGTACCGGAGAGTGGTGGTGAGTGATGGGAGTTCCCAACAAGAGCGATTCCAGCTTCTGTCCTGAAACAGCGTAATGAGGGTCTCCTAATTGGGTCACTGAAAGGAGACGAGCAAGGAAAGCCAGCCAGCAGTCTAGTAAACGGCTCCTTGGTGTTGCTCTCCGAAGGCTGTATCTCACCGCATGACGTGCAAACTGTTTAGTTGACTTGAAAGGAGAACAAAGAGGCCGTTGCGTCCCCTTCAGACCCTTTAGGAAGAAGAGGAAGGGTCACTGAGGCTCCCTCTGTCCTGCCAGAGGAAGGCTGAGCTTTGTGCCCACGCTGCAGCCTGCCAGCTCTGTGCTGGCACCAGCTTCCAGATCTGTATTGCGGCTGGTGAGGGGCCTGGTCTGCAGCAAGGACCTGTGCGTGGAGGGACAGGCTCCCTCTCGCTGACAGTAACAAGTGCCGCTAATCAGTCAACCTGCTAATGGGTAGCTTGACGTGTAAGCGATACTGCCGTGAGCTCCCTGGGTGGCTGCTCCGACTCTGGGCTGCCTCTGGCTTTTGCTGGCAGCAGCCCGTGGATGAAATATCTCGCTGGAAGGGGAAATCTTTGTCCGTGTGATGGAGAGGCAACGGGAGGGCTGCGGGGGCGAGGGTGCTACTCTGCCTGTCAGTGCTTCTCCTTGGAGCTTCTGTTTTAGGGAGCATCTGAACTGTAAGTAAGTCTGGGGTGGCAATTCAAGCTGGAAGTGCAGCGGGACCTTGACTTGGTCGCTGGAAGAATGGCAAGGGAAGAGCGCACAGCCTGCTGCCAGAGGCTTTCCAAAGGCTGAAGTGACATTTTAGCTGGCTGGCTCTTCTATCAGCCAAACATGCTCAGAGCCTTCTCCCTTTAGTACTGCGTGCAGGGGGATCCGTGAAGCCTCATCTCCCGTGGATGTATAGTGTGAATTTGGATTATCTGCTGTCTAGTAAGCTGCTCGTGCTGAATGGAGCATCTCCATTACAAGGATATTTATAGCATCTCGCTCTCCCACGCAGATTGTCTGATGTATAATAAGCGATGATACACTATAGTTTAGAAGGTGCTAATAATGTCTCTCCTCTGTTTGACAGTCTGTTCCCATGAAATTTATAGACTCTGACTGTCTCAGAGACCTCTGTCTCTCTGTCAGATCAGGTTGAAATCTGTTCGCAGTGTCAGAAGTTGCTGGGGAGTGGGCAGAGGACAGACTGATGCGGCAGGATTGCATATGCTTTGCACCTCTTAGAAAATCAGGCTGAAAATGCGCCCAGCTCTGTTTCCTGCAGATCTGCAGTAGGGGGGCAGTGGTGGTTCAGATCACCAAATTGCAAGTTTGGGAAAGCAAGCTGGCTGTGTGGGAGGAAGGCGATGAGCTCAGAGACTACCCAGGAGAAGAACTGTTCTGCCCCCAGCCGTCTTGCGCGGGCTGCCGTGCCGCGGGCTCTGCAGGCACGTTTGAGCTGCTTGGGGCGACGAGCAGGAGCGCAGAGTGTGGCCTCTTGTGGAAAACGGCCCCTGAGGACTATAAAGGAGCAAGCCCAGAGCTCCTGGCTGGTGTGAAGAATCGCCCGGCTGAAGAATAATGAATGCCACAGCAGGAGACAGAGCATTTCTCTGAGGCCATTCATCCCCTTTATCACCCCGCTAACAAGGCCCTGAGCGACTTCAGAGACACTTCTCTGGAGCAGCACCATCCCTCAGCCCTGCTGATGGCTGGGTGCCGGTGGTCAGGGACACATCGTGTGGCAGAAGTACTCGGGTCGGGGAGGGAACCACAGACCACCCCCAAATCATTGTGTTCCCCGCCTCTCCAGATAACAGCCCTGAGTTTGGGTGTCAGCAGTAGGGACTGTGCAGTGGCTCTGGCTTTGCTGGCGTGGGGCGTGTGCCCTCCTTTGGGCCGTGTGTGGTGCCACCTCAGAGATCTGGACGTAAAAGCCAAGCATTCATCTTTTCTAAAGTACTTCTGGGCAGGAAGAGCCTCACAGCACCCTTAGGAGGATTGCTCTATACTAACTCCCAGCTCGTCTAAGATTTAAGATTTATAAGGTTTATACAAGACTCAACAGGAGTTTGGGGCCGCTGGCACGGACGGAAGTTGGTTCTGCTTCACTTGCAGCACAGCTGAGTCCGTGCATGAGCCTTGTGCGAGGAGGAGAGGGCAGGAGTGATGTGCTCTTCATAAGAGCTGATAAAAGCTAATTCATCCCTTTGCTCCAAGACAGGAGGAAGCATTAGCGGCTGGCTGAGTGCCGCCTCCTCTGCGTCAGTGTGCTGGGTGCCTCTGCCTTCCCCCCGGCTGGGAGCAAAGCCTGTCCTCCCGCGGAGGGGAAGGCAAGAGCTGTGCTGTCTGTGACTGCGTCAACGGGCAGCCCGTGGTGCTGTCTGTGGCTGGCGTCCCTCCTGGGATGTAAAAACAGTCAGATAACCTGGGCAGGTGGGTCTGGCAAGGAGGATGGACATCCCTCAGGCAATTTCCTGTGCTGGGCATCATCTCCAAGCAAGCACTTCTGCCCCAGGGCTTGGGCCACAGCTCGTGGGAGCAGAGAAAAGCACTGTCCCTGATTTGACTGGGCTATAGGAGGCCCCCAAAAGGGTGATGGCTATTTGTGCCCAAATAGGTGACCAAATAGGTTCAAACACCTTCAACAAGCACCTGTGTGCTGCGCGTGCAGGTGTGTGGTGTGCCACCCTGTGTGCTCACCTACCGGAGTGGTGGTGGCTGGGGCACAGTGCACAGTGAGTAAGCATTAAGTAGAGCTAATTGCCAGTGATTGGAAGTTTTTTCTTTTTCATCCTGTGTGTTTTCTTCCTTTCTCCTTCTTCTCTTCCAGATTTAGCTGTCGGAGGATGCATGTTGTGTGGTCTGTGGTAAGCACCCCACATCCAGTGCCAGTGGCGGGCAGGACTGGGAGAAGATGGGGGGGAGGAGAGAAAGCAAACAGGAGGCGTTGTACTCTGTTTGGCTGTCCTCAACAACACAGGTGGGTTTTTAGGGACAAAAAAGGAGGACGAAAGCAGCAAAGCCTTGCAGGTGGAGGGTGCAGAGGGTGCCATGATGGGTAATTGGTTTGTTCCAGCGAGGGCAGAAACAACAGGAGAGCAACAGTTGGTGGGGATGGTCTGGAGCATGTTTGCAGAGCTGTGGCTTTGGAGCAGAGGAGAAAGATGGGCGTGTCATGGAGCCAGACATCTCCTTGAGTGTGAGCAGCTCACCAGCAAGACGAGTGTAATCCTTATTTTTTTTCTCTCTGTTCTTTATCGGTAGGTCTTCAAGCATTTTAAAAGGAAGCTAACACTACAGATTGGAAAACTTAACATCTTGAGGCTTCAGAGACTAGCTCAAAGCCAGCCAGAGGAGCCAAGGCCACCACCACTGAGTGCCCAGCCCCTGTCACGTGCTCTCCTCCCTGGACCCAAATAGTGTGCACTCCAGACCTTGGCCATTCTCCTAGGGCTCTGCACTGACCAGACTGACGATAGGGAGCTGATTGGAGGCCAGCCATGTCCCACAGGGTGGCTGCAGGAGGTGTTGCCTCCCGTGGCCGCATGTGATCCACTGGACCGCCTCTGGGAGGGAGTCAAGCCCTTTGACGTGGGCTTGCCTTTATAGGGTTGCGCTCTGGTCCCAGTCGGTGAGGCCCTTGTTCCTGCCCTGACCCCTCTCTCTGTGTTATGGGGGGAGTTCGCTTACCATCTGGAAACATTTGGTGCTTTTTCTTCTTTTGTCAGCACTGTTACATGTTCAGTTGAAGAGAAAGGCAATACATCACCCTCCTCGTGGGCTGCCATTCAGCCAAGAGTAAGCAGAGATTAGCCTTCAATCACGCGGGGGCTGGAGCCGAAGGAAACCTTCCCGAGGACACGCTGGAGAAACATTTTCATTAGCAGCGGAGAACCTGACAGAGATGAAGTGCCCCTTCACCTCAAGTGCCGGACCTCTCCCCTGCATGGCATTAACGGGATGAGGAGATGCTAACTGAGGAGCTGGTGCCAGCTGCAGCACTTCAAGTGCTGTCTGCATCCAGATGTGAGAAACTGCTGTGACACTGCAAAGCAGTGCTTTTATAGCCTAGTGGGGGTGGCTTTGGTTTTTCTCCTGCCTACCAACAAGCACTCACTGCTGGAAGCGAACTGGCTCTGCCCGTGCTGTCAGTTGAACGGAGGAAAAGGGTGGCAGGTTCTGAGCCATGTACCTGAGTGGGTACCCTAGCATGGGCCAGAAAAAGATGTCCTTGGGTGATAAGCTTCATAGTTCCAGCGGGTGGCAGGGGCTCTGCCTCCTGCAAGACATTTTGCAAGTTTTACAGGGCTGCCTTTGTGTGGTAGTGAAGACTTTCTCTGTTCCACAGCCCACTGTTGCAGGCACCTGCTCTTAGTCTGCGTCCCCCCAGGGCAGTCGCGATGCCCAGGATTCACTGCTGCCGTTGATGGCTCTGTTGTGTTGGAGAAACACACCCCTCGCCCCAGCTGGGTGCCTGGCACAGACCTGTCTGTGCTGGTTACTGGGAATTAGCCGGCAGGATCCCTGCGGTTGGCGTCTGCCATCCCCCACCTCGCCTCCCTGGGGCTGGCGTGCTCCTGACAAAGACAGGCCCCGTCTCTTCCACTCACAGCTGAAGGATGCCTTGCCTGGTCCTATCTTGCAGGTTGGAGGGAAATTGTTTTAATTGGTGTGGCACATTCCTTTGTGGAGGGGAAAAAAGAAAAAAAAAAAAACAAACCCAAGGGAAAAAAACCCAACAGAAACTCTGGCCATTCTGGGTATTTTTAGCTCTTTGCAAAGGATCATCTCTTTCTCCTTTCTCTCTCTCTCTTTTTTTTTTTTAAAAAAAAAAAAACAACAAAAAACAAAAAACCCCCAAACTCTCTGAAGACCATTCTCTCTTTGGGGCTGCCTGTGATCCTGCATTAAGATCGCATCTCTGCGATGAAGGTAAGCAGGGGCTCAGCACTACCCAAAACTCCAGCTCGCAGGAACCTCATCTCCACCCCTGGCTCCCTGCGTGCCCACCACGTGCGCAACCCCCCGAGAAGAGGCTCTCTGCGTGGGAGGGTGACAGGCTCAGACATGTTCGTGTCTTTGGGGGTGGGTTTTATCAGGAACGTGCTTTTAGCTTTCTGAGAGGGAGGTGACGCAACCTGGCAGCTGGGGAGTTGGTTTGGGACACAAAATCGGGTGGCTTCTGGTTTTGGAGCATTCTGAAGTGATACCTCACACTTCCTTCTCCTCCCTTTCCGAACAGAGAGCAGCCAACATTAGAGGAAAACCTGGCTCCTGAGCATGTTTCCCCCTGATCTCTTCACCTGGATTGTTTTCCTTTTTCTCCTACAATCTCAGCTGGCTGAGTTTCAGTGCCAGCCTATTGAAAGGAAAGGCACATGCTGGCTTACGGAGGGAGAGAGACCTGAGACAGGATAAATCTGGAGGCAATGAGACTGGGGGGAGGCAAGTCAGCTGCTCTGACACTTTTATTATGGAGCCAGGCTGCTTGGGAATGAATCTTTCTGGAAGCATATGTTGCTGGATGACATTTCTACCAGGTCCCAGCAGTAACCTTCACCAAGCCTCGCTGCCCAGCCCTCTGCTTGCCTATTCTGGGGGCAAGAGGAGCGAACGTCAGCTGGAAACACCACAGGTAGCAGGGCTTGATGGTGCTTGATGCACCTCCGCTGAGTCTGAAAGCACCTGGACTTTTGCACCAGAACCTCTTCAGGCTTTGGTGACTTCAGGGAATGCACGTGTTGTTTTGCGGGGCAGGTGTCGGCTTCTGCTTGTGTTTCTCATTTCGAAAACGAAGAGGATACAACTGAGATCAAAATGAAATTCTCCTCGGAGCTGCCCAGAGGATGGAAAACTGCGAGGAAAGAATTATCCATGGCTCTGGAAAAGGAGGGTCTACTTGCTTAGTAACCTGGTCATGAGGTACTCACTCCGCATCATGCAGAGGCTGGAAGCCAGGGGAGATTCTGGGTTACAAAGAGGGCCGGGTAGAGTTTGCTGCCCACTCCACTCCTTCCCTGTCTCACTGTCAACTTAGATTTCACATCAAGGGGGTGATGTTGTGGCTGGCGGTGACAATAGCAGAATGTCACTGGCAGAGGTGAGATCTTGCCCTTTGTGAGGGTGCTTCTTCCTTTCCCTTCCCCTTGGCTTACGTCAGCAACTGCTGGCTCCCAGTGCCAAGCGGGGCACGCATACATGCTGCCCAAGGGATGATGTATACCATGCTGAGCATCACTTTTCCTTGCTGTGTCGGTAAGCATCTGTGTGTCACCGATGCTTTGCTGCGTGGTGACCGGGGACAGAGGGCGAACCTTTGTCACTGTCCGAGACAAATCAGGGCCATTGGGAGCTGCCGTGTTTGCCATCATGGGGAGCGTTGCACGGAGTGGTCCTTTGTCATACCAGCACCCTTATAGCAGCAGGACATCTGCCAGGGATGTCCCTTCAGAGCCCTGGGGGCCATCTGTATTCTTCGGAGGCCGGGCCTGAACTGAGTCAGGGTCTGAGGGGCAGACAAACATGTGTTAATGGTTAATGTTCTCTGCAGGCTGCCTCTCACCTCCTCTAAAGGGGAGCTAGTCTCGTAGAAGAGTGCCTGTGCCCGCACTGCTCCAGCAGCTCCTCTGCCAGCCTTCTGCTCTCGAGGGCCAGTTCAGCAAAGCCTTAGTGCTGTTCTGGGTCAAGCTTTCATTTTCCAGCTGGTTATGGAGGAGAGAATGAAGGTAGTTGCTGCTGCCAGGCCATGCTGTAAAACGGGGGCAGGAGATGGGCCTCTTAGTGCATGTAAAGGTCCAAGAGGCTAATTTGGTTCTGGTTCTCTATTAGCCCTGATCTTGTCTTGCATCTTTTCCAGCTGATGCCTGAGCCTGTCTTTGTTCTGGGTTTTTTTTTTTTTTTTTTTTTTTTTTTTTGGTTGGGTTTTTTTGGTTGTGAGGTTTTTTTAGCTTTTTTGTTTTTGTTTTTCCCTTTTCCACCTCACCTTATGAAAAATGGCTTTGCCATCTGCATCTGTCAGGAGTCCGCCGAGCTGGGTGTACGGCTCAGTGAATATACAAATATGCGGTTGGATCGTGGCCCCCTCTGACAGGCCGGAGACGAATACCAAACGTGCAGGGAGAAGAGTGCGTTCCCTTCCTTCGTTGCTGCTGCCTCTGATGGCTGTTTTTCTTATCCCAAGGAAGTGTGAGAATCGCCTTTGGGAGCAGTGCTTCCTTCTGTTCCTGTTCTGCCTTGCCAAGGTTCAGTTCTCTGCCATCCATCATCAGACAAGTCCTTTCCTCGCTCCCACATCTCAGCTGCTGATGAGAATGCCAGGGAAGGGGTAAATGTTTCACTCTGCTTTTTGCTACCAACTTTTCCCTCTCCCTTTTGTATCTCACCTCCCAGATCCATTACAAGCCAATTGCCAGGCTGGGGCTTGAGGACACTTGCCTTCACTTGCTGGTCCAGCTGGTCTCACTTTTTGAGAGAGGTAAGGATGAAGGGCAGGAGAGGGGATTGTCTGCCCTTACCTGAGTGGCTTAAAATGTAATTTTGAATGGAAGTTTTCAGCAGTGTTGTGTGGGACTCCACGTACGAAGTGCTGCAAGCACCCAAGCACTCCTACACGTCTCGGCCTCACTGCATCCCCTTTTCCTGCAGGTGACCAGAGCTACGGGGCTCTGCAAGGAGGAATGCACTAGCTATGAGACGCTCAGATGCTGCAGCTCTGCAGTGTCACCCGGGTACCCAAAGGGAGATGACAGCCTGCCTTGACACCCATGGATTTACTCTATCTCCTCCTGCCTCTGGGTTCCCTGCAGTCCGGTACGCGAGCTGCTTCACTGGCCTCAGTGTATGAAGAAGCTTTCAGCCGGGTTGGTTCGGAGGAGCAGGCAGGCATAAAATGAGTCTCTCCGCGTTCTTGCCACAGCTATCTGGTCAAGGAGGGGAGGTTTCTGGGAGGGCAGACCCCTGCTTTGGCAGGAGGAGAGAGGCAGGCGGCTTGAGCTGAGCTGGTTTCTTGACAAGCAGATGGATGTTTAGCGGGGGCCCAAGAAAACCCTCTTGCTTCAGGCGAACTGTGAGCCCTCCAAACCAATGCATTGTGCTGATGCGAAAAAAAGCATCACTCCATGGATGCTCGGCCTGAATTATGTCTTTCAGGCGCCTGATTTGGGGAGCGGCGACCGTCCCCTCCTGGCACTGGGCAAGGATGTAGCAGCAGCCATTGAGCAGCCAGGAGTGGGGAAGGCGAGCGATGGCAGGTTCCTCTGGTGTCTCCACACCATGGGGCTCTTGGTGAGCAAGTGCTCATCTGCTTTGGAAGCTCTTACCGCTCCTGCAGGTGGGAGCCAATTTGTCTGCTTTCCTGCCCAGGTGCAATCTGTTTGTGGGATTGCCTGTGCGGTGGTGAGCGCGACGGGGATGGCGAAGTGAAGGGGCCGCTGGGGTGGGAGGGATGAGATGAGCCTAAAACTTTTCTTGGGTAACTTCAGTGCTTTTGGCTGCCATTGTCGCTCCCTCTCCCCTGCATCGCGGCGGGGAAATCACAGCCTGTCATTTGCTCTTCCTGGAGCGTGACAGGGAGCCGAGGCACCACTAATAGCAAGCTCTCATTTTAATGCTAATTTCCTACTGTTAGCTCAGGCTGGGGGACGCTCAGCCTGGGTATCGGGAAGCCATTAGCAGATGGAAAAGGGATGGTTCTGCACCTCCAGAAGGGACTTCCTGAGGGCAGATGATTAACCGCCACTGGGAAAACTGTTAGCAGGCACTGGGGTCAGTCTCTGGTGGACAGGGGGAGGGAGGGAGAGGGACGCTTTGTTCCAAGTCATCTTCCTGTGGGGATTTCTTAAGCGCTTCAGGCTTTGTATTGAATTTGATGTTTGCTGCTTGTTGCCAGCCCTCAGTGCCTTGTGACCCAGGAGATGCTCAGAGCACTGGCAGGGCTGCAGCTGGTGGATGGTCATCCTTTTAACAAAGGAGCCAAGCAGGGGTCATTTTAGCTACTGTCTTTTTGTGAGGAGCTCCCCAATTCAGGAACCTGGATATCCATGTTGGGCTATGGGCTTCAACGTGGGCAAGTCTTGAAGCTATTCTCAAGATACCTAAGAGCAAAAAAAGAAACTTGCCCTTTTGCCATAGAAACAAGCTCAGTTGCCCCAAGTTGGAGAGCTGTCAGGAGAAACCAGCAGCTGCATTTGGAGTTATGAAGGAAACTGAACCATCTCCCTGCCCTTCCCAGAGGCAGAAGTTCCCACATCAGACCTCTTGGTCCATGTCCTCGAGCCACGCTTACCAAGTTGAAGAGCCTGTGCTGCTCCCCAGGCTGGTGTAGTTGCCTGGGAGCTCCTAGGGAGTTTGAACAGAGACGACTGGTTATGGTGTGAGTGTAGGGCCTGTTTGGGACTGTGTTGCCAGCAGCCAGAGAGGTCCCTCTACCGTTTCTAGACCTACTTGGAAACTTTGAGGGATGTGAACTTGGATGCTGTGCCTGGCTGGGAAGCAACTGGTTGCCTGTTACTGATGGACGGCATTGTTTTAAGGCAAGAGGCCAGTAATCTCCTGGTCCTTGTTGTGACACACCTCCTGAAGACCCACCAGCCTGTGCTGATCTAAACCATTGGCTTCATCATTTCATATGGAAGCATACATGGATTTTTTTTTAAGGTTGCTTACAGGCCATCTTAAAATTATTTTGCCATCTAGCAGAGAGGCAGTGGAGGGACAAAAGCAGCCATGATAAAGGGAACAGTAAGTGGCAAAGGGATGGGAAGCCAGGAGGGGACCATCCTGCCAGGGGGACGTTAGCACAAGGTTACGTTAGAACAGCAGCATTGTTTGCTGTGCTTCCCAGCTATCATATCTGCTCTGGGGTGGAGCATGACTCACTATTTTTTAGGGAGCTATTTCCATCTGAAAAAATGGCTCCTATCTTTTCTAGACCCTCTTCCACACCTTGAGCAAGGGCCGGGGGGGAAGTGAAGGGCTACTTTTTCCTAGCTGAGAAGAATCAAACTTTCCCTCAAGTAGCTGAGTGAGGAAATCAGTGCCTTATGTATTTCCGAGAATAATACAATCAAGTAGTTGAGGGGGGAAAAAAAAAAAAAAAAAGCGTTGCTTTTCCCAGTTCAGCACTCTGAATAATGAGCCTACAAGCTGGAGGGACGGCTCCTGGGAGAGACGCCCCGGGTACAGGAGATGGACATAACAAGTGTCTCGCATGGGCCGATATCTGAAGCGATGCCTCTCTAATTTTCTACATCAGTGAGAACCCAGCGCAGTGCCATCAATCATAGTCAACCACCCCTCGGAAAGCCACCTCCTGCCTCACCGTACTGTGGCGTCCCCTCTTGGCTTCTGCCCCCAGTTGGGAACCGCAGGTGTCCAGTCCATCAGCACCCACAAGCGCGTTCTCTCCCAGAGGGTTTCTTCTTCATCGTGTCTGAGCCTGCTTGTGTTTGTGCCTTTTTCTTTCCTCCACCCCTGGCATCTGTTCCTTGCTGGAGCTTTATTTCCAGACTGTGTCTCCCCTTCCCGGTGTCAGAAAAGGCCAAATACTCCTTTTATCTCCAACGAGGAGAAGGTATGGAGCTGCCTGTCCTGGGATAACAGCCCTTGCCTGCTGCCTGGAGGAGGGATGGGGGTGGTTTTGGTGCCTGCTTATCTGTGCGGAGGGAGGTTGGACTCTACAGCTCCCCTGAGGCTATTCCTGCAGTACTGGTCATCAGGGCACCGTTCTGAGGATTGCTGGTTCCTTCACAGCCCCAGCTCCGGGCAGGAAGCAGCTAAGGGAGCTATCTTTCATACTGGGCTAGTGGTGCAGTGCAGCAGCTCTTGGTCTCTTGGTTTCTCATTTTGTGAAGTCCTCTGCTCCTTACAGGCCTGGCTGTGTTTCTGCCAGACCCAGGGGCACCTCTTTGGCCAGAGCACTGGTGGTGGGCGTTCTCCTGAGCAGGCCACGACCAGATGCACTCCTTAGCTGGCCAGAAGGCTGTGCTCGTGGCTATTTCTTCTATGGCAGCGTGGCCACAGCTGGTGGGTTTGATGGCTCTTGCTTCTCCATCTCTCTCGTGTGCTAGACTGGATGCTCTTGCTCAATTGTGGTGGCTTTTGGACCTACCAAAGCCTGGTGGCAGCTGTCATGTCACAGAAGTGGTTTGCAGTCCCATTTCTGGCTCCATGGGCTCAAGCACCAGCTAGAACCAAGGACCATGCTTCTTGATTGAGCACAGCCCTAGGCAGAAGCATCTTCTGAATAAACCTGTGCAATTGGTCCCTGCCTCTGTCTTTTATCCTGGCTTCTCAGAGCTGCCGAGCATCCTTGACCTCTCTTTCAGGCATGGTTTCCTGCATGTATCAACCCGGCTCCGGTGTTGTGGAGCTATTGCTGGCTTCTGTTATAGCTGCTTTGTTTACTTCCCAAATGCCTGCCCTTTCTGTAATGAGCCGCAATTCATCCTGGTTTATACAGTGCTCAGAGATACCCGGAGCAAGGAAGGTGTGCCATTAAGCCACCTTCTAGGCTGCTCTGCGGACCAGGGTTGCTCATCTCCTGGAAATGTAAAACAGGGAGGACAAGAGGGATGAGATTGAAATGGGGAATAATTACCTAGCAGGGCAAAAGGGTCTGACTGGGTTGGAAACTGCTGGGAGCTGACATGCAGGTGCAGATGAACGGCTGCGACAGGCAGGCAGGGCGGAGGGATGAAAGAAGGAATTTTTAAAGCATCTGCTGTCCTCTCTTCCTCTGCTTTATAACCTGTTTTTATAGAGACTGCATGAGGAACACATTTTTTTCATTAGCAGCTTGGGAGTGGAGAGTAATAAAGATTAATTTTTTAAATAATTCCTTGCATTATCTTTTCATTTCCTGTGGCAGGGTTTGACTTTTAAATCTGCGGAGTTAACCGCTAACATGGCCATCAGTTTGGAAGCAGCAGCTGAAGGAGCTGCAGGACTTGGTCAAGGTGGGAGAGGCCCCAAAGTTGAACCTGGCGTCCCAGACCCTCCTGGGCTCTATCTCTGTAAAGATCCGTTCAGGTCTGTGGCACTGGGCTGTACCTCTGCTGTATCTCTGATATCCCAGGAAATCTAATCCACACTGCAGGTCATAGCATCCATTTTTCTTCCTTCTTTTGATGGTAATGATGAAGGTCCCCTGAGGAGGGAGGGAGGGAAATGGGGTGGCCCTGCTCTGCTGCTGTGGGCGATGCGTCCTTGCTGGCCTCCACCCGGGAGAGCATGTGCTGCCGGGACAAGGGCTGAGATGCCCGGGATGATGAGCCTGTGGGTTGTCCAAACCAACTGGGATCCACAATGGTCTTGCCGGAGCCAGGAGGGAGCGGTCACAGGGCTGAGAGGAGATACTGGGAAGAAATAATGAGGGAGCAGTTAAGCAGAAGGGGGTGAGGTGCTGTGGGGGATGTGATAGAGAAAAGCTTTCCCTGCCCCCTGCATCTGTACTCTCAATCCCAGCCTCCATCGTGCTCTGCTAGGCTTTAACCTGCTGGGAGACTGGCTTACGGTGCAACTGGTCTACCTTCACTGGACTGGGTGAGCTCACGTGCCCAGAAGGGTACCCATGGCAAGGGGGCCACTGAAGCTGGGCAGAAGTGATGCCCAGCATGCAGTGACACCCAGCCCCAGTTTACTTTGACCACTGGCTTTCTCTTCATAGCTTGTTCTTCATCATGTGGCCATGCTGGCTGCTTGAGTTTGCTCTGAACTTCTGATAGAGCAAGTGGCGGAGGCGGAGAGCAGCTGCGATGCAGAACAGTCAGTGTGGACAGGAGCATTTTGGCTCACAGGGGTGCGAAAGCAGCTGTAGCTCAAGTGCCTGGTGTGAGATTGGGGAAGGCAGAGGGGAAGCTGAGTGAAGAGGGGAGCGCAGCAGGTGTGTTGACCGTGTCCTGAAAAGGCATTTTACTGGACCACACCACTCCTGTGTTAGAACCAGGACCAGGATGAGGGGTTTTAGAGGTGTCTGGGGACAGGGAAAAGCCAAACCGTGCCTGGGGAGCACTCTAACCCAGACAGCTCCTGGCTCCCTCTGACAGATGCCATCTGGAGCAGGCTTTGTGCACGCCTGGGCGTCTGTGCTTTGGCAGCCCTCCGATGGCCAGTTCTGCCGACCCGGCGTGGGAGGACTGCGCTCTCCCTCCTCAGAGTACTTCTCTGCATGGTTGGAAGATCAGCTCTGCATGACGGCAGAGGGGCTCCAGGCTTGGTCCGGCCTCGTTGGCTGCTCCCACATCTCCCCTTGCTCCCGGGAAGAGGAGGAGCGCACCTCAGCCCATCCCCAGGTATGAAGTTGGGTTGCCCCATGCCAGGCCGTCTGTGTTTGTTGGCATTTTGCTGGGCAAAGCTGTCCTGGATGAGGTCTGGGTTTGCGGGCACCGGGCAGAGGGATGTGGGTGGGTCTGCTTTCAGAGGCTCTGCGACTGCCTGGCACCAGGCATCCTGCTGACAGCAATAAATGTGGTTTGCGTTCTGGTTTGGTACTTTGGCAGCAGGCTAAAGGTCTTATCCTGCTGGCCAGGCTTCATCGGACCTGGTCCTCTGGTGACCAAGGGAAAACCAAAAAGCTTTGCTGCATGTGGCTCGTGCATGTTTTGAGTGGGAAAACGCGTCCCTCGGCCCTCTTTTTAGATTCTCGACGTATTCGAGTCCTGAACAAAACAAAAGAGACCCTGCCCTCTGCCAGCAGAATAAGACAGAAGTGCCTTACGGATGCTCCTGATCTCAGGGGGGAAACCGAGGCACAAAGAGGTGGCTTGATGCCTGTGTCACTAGCACTTCGGTCCTGTCCCTCTGTGTACGTCTGCCAACCCCAGTGTCCCAACGTGCTATGAAAAACTGCAGCTTTGAATTGTGCTTTTCAGCCAAAAGAAGTATCATCTGATAAAGCTGCCAGGTGTAAGGAAAACTGGGGAGGCGGTTCCCAATTGTCAATATCTGTCCAAAAGCAGAAACCTCTCCTGTTGCGGTGGGTTCTTCTTTTTTTTTTTTTTCCTTCTGAAGTCACAGAGAAAAAAAATGGAAATGAAGATCAGCAGGGAGCGAACTGTTAAAAAGCTTAAAGCTGTCACGAGGCATTGGTTGGTTTATGTGCAGTGAAGTATACAAATAAGTTTTCAGCCTGTTGGTTGGAGCCGAGGAGCAGGGGTTTTTTTTTGCATGATAAATATGTTTTATGGGTCTTTTATGGGAATTTTTTAAAATGGTTGTCCCAATAAATTATTCACGAGGGTAATAAAAGATCAAGGAAATTGGTCCAGCCATGTCGCTGAGCATCTAAATCCCCAACTTTTACTGGGGTGGAAGGACCCTCTGAATTCCCGTGGCCTTATAAAAGATGCTCCCGGCATGCTGTTTGTCTACGGTGTTCTTCTGGAGGCCGGGTCCCTCACTCAGTGTGTCTGCAGGAGGTCCTGGGGGCCTGACACCAGTCTCAGCCTCTCAGCATCTACTCCTGGAGATGGATGGCATTTCCCTTCACCGCTAGGTCTCACAGCTGCCAATCTCTTGATAGTCTCTGGCTCTTTATTTAAGTTTCCAAAAGGTCTCAGAAGCATAATGGTCCTTCCCGGTGTGAAAAGGGAGGTAGAAATCACTTAGAAAGCTAGGCAAGGAGTTTGAAGAACAGCCTTAGCCCCTGCAGTACAGGCTGGAAAGGCTGCCACGTGGTCCTGCAGATAATGGGGACCTCCTCCCACCTCGTATGTCTGGATGGGTATGTTTCTCCTTGCTTGGTATCAGTAGCTGCACAAGGGAAGGGCCAGGTTCTGCTCGCTGTTGCTCTGGTTTCCATGGGAGATGAGCCCAAAATAGCCTTTGCGGAGGTGAAATAGAAATTTATGGCGTTCTAGCCACGAAGTCTATAAATACATTTTTTGGGGCATTGGACCGGGCTTGAAGAAGTTCGGTCACTCTCCCACCCTGCTCCTTCCAAAGAGATGGAGGAAGGTGAGGGCTGGGGGTCCTACCAAGGGTCCTTGCATCAGAACAGGGCAAATACTTTGGCTGCATCTCAGACTTTCTGTAGTAAGTGGGATTAGATTTAACCTCCAGTATGGTTTAAAAGACACCCAGTTGTTAATGTGGTGGCTTCTGTAAGGACACTGGTTGAGAAAGATGCATCCCCGTGTAGTAAACTGCTCATAAATAAATTTAGACGGGGTTTTAGAAGCAATTTCTGAAGCTTAAAAGAGAGAACTCAGGAGTGGCCTTCAAAAGGAATGGTGAGTGGGAAGGGACAGCCGCTGTTTCAAGATAGCTCTCAATATTCATGGGAAGGATTATTCATTCAGAGCCTTTCCAGGGGGGAGAATCCTTGGGTATCTGATGTGTTGAAGTGAGACTGGATTGATCTTTGTTCATGGCGTCTTTAGCTTATATTAATCCCATGCCTCTGGGCGTCTGCTGTCTTCTGCAGGGTCCAGGGAGCGGAGGTCCTCCTTGTCTCCATTGATGCCTAATTTGCCTCCTGGGTTTGGTGGTGGTCCTGTTTCTCTCCCTGAGGTGCTGGCAAGTGGCCACAGCTGGAAACACATCTGGGGACAGGGAGAAGGTCCCCTGGCCAGCCAGCAGGGAGCACAGGGATTTATTTGGCTTCCTTCTGGTGCCTGGAAGCTTCCTCAGATCTTACAGTTTTCTGAAATAATTCCTTTGCTGTTACAAGGCCCTAGGAAATTCATGGAGCCACTAATCTTTTGCTTACCGTCCCACATTACAGTGGTGGCTTTTCAGCTTTCTTCGGGCAGGTTCCTGCAGCCTGGGGCATGGCTGGTGTCTCCTGACCCTTTGGTCTAACAGAAGTACTGGGATGGAGATCCTGGGCAGCTCCTGGATGTCCTGAGCCATCCTTCTGGCCTGTCCTAAGCCTGGGGAGAGGGCAAGCAGTAAAAAGGGGCCCAGCAGGAACAGCCCCTTAGAATCCATTCCCTTGGCTGGTGGCTGCCAAAGTTTTAGGGTGTGTTGGCTGCACCCCAGAGAATGCTGGTGCCCACTTCTGCATTGCATCCCCAGTGAGTGGGCTAAGCCAGGCTGAGGGCTCAGAGCCCATGAATAATTAAGGCTCTAGCCCGGGAAAGGTTTAAACTGGAGCTACGTGTTTTGATGGGTGGTGTTTGCTGGGGTCAAGGCTGTGTGGTTTGTCTTTTTGGCAGCTGAGGACTAGGTTTCAGAGCAGGCTTTCCGTTGCGGGGAGCGGAGGCTGGTACAGTGTCCAATGTTTGGCTTTAAAGAAAAAAGGACACATCTCCCCATGTCCCTTTTGTTAATTGTAAACACGTCCTGCCCATTTGGGAATGGATGCCATAAATGTAAATGAGGATTGAGCCAGCAGGGGACAGGCACAAGAAGACCAGATGATGTGTGTAGGCCAGGCTTAGCATCTCCTCCTGCTCGCTCCAGACTATGCAGCATGACTCCACTGACTTTGGGGGCATTTTCTCCTGGCTCACCTCCTCATGATGGGAATTGGACTGCGCATAATTGAAAAGGATGGGGCGTCTGCCAGCAGACTGCGAGCCACATTCCCCTTGGCAGCTTGAGCTTGTTGGTGGAGGACAGGGGAGACAGGCTGGGGCAGACGCCTGCGTCAGGGGGAGGTGGGCCTCAGCATCACAGGGCATCATCCCCTCAGCATCCTCCCAAAGCCACCTCCATCTGAACCTCTCTGGATGTGGCTCCCCATTGCGCAGGGGCTGCCCATGCCTAGAGGGGGACTGGTGTCTCCAACTGCTGCTGCATGAGCAGTAATTTGCTCTCATTCGTGGTCTCCCCCTCGCTGGCACCAGGACAGACATGTGAATAACTGCTCCTCTGAGCGGCTTTCTGAACCAAGGACTTGATCTTGAAAAGCATCCTGTGATCCGGCTGGCTGTTGCTGACCCTGGGCTTTGCATCGCCATGTGTCCCTGCCAGAGCATCAGTCACGAGAAGCCGCGGGAGGTAAAAGGCTCTCAGGGTTTGTGCGGTCCTGAACACTAACAAGAGCTCGCCGTACACGGCCTGGTGTAAGGCCAGTGATCAAGATGCGAGGGTGTTGTAAATCCAGCATCTACAAAGATGTGGGGAACAAAGCGGGGCAGGATCTGCATTTTAAAGAGTGGGTTTTTTTTCTGTAACAGCGCAGGGAGCAGACGTGCCTGCCTGCCTGCCTGCCTGCCGCCAAGGCGGAGAAACAAAGCTGTTTGAACTACGGTCTCTGGGAGCCCATAACCACCAGCTCCACGTTCAGGGCATGGTTAAAGGAAAGCTTTATAACCCCACACTAATTGCACCATGCTGAGCCCAGGAGGTGATGCCTGCTGGGCACGGCTCTGCCTAACACGGTCTGCATCAGATGAAGATGTCTTGAAACCAGGATTCGCTTTCAAGTGTACGTGGTCCCTCCGTTGGCTACTAATGACAGAAACATCCCTGCCACTGAATGGCCCTGCCAGTGCTAGGAGATCCTCTTGGGGAGAGCCAGGTCCTACCTCGGAAAGCCTGCAGTCCAAGCAGGAGAGGCAGCCATGGGAGCAGGAGCTGAAAGAAAAGCCAGTGGCGATGAAATAGTTTGGGTTTGTCTTCCAGTTATAGCAGGGACTGAGTCAGGAACGACTGGAAACAACCAGAGTTCCAGCCAGGCCACGGTTGCTGGACAAGGAGAAATTCTAGATGGTTTCGGGCAGCGTGGCAATTGTCATTTCTCTGTGTTGGCCAACTTGGTGGGAGATGGAGCATCTGCTCCCCAGCACTGCTGGCTGCCGTCATGCTCCTGGGGCAACTCTTTTACTGGGGGAAGAGGGAGCATCTGCAGATATCAGTTTCTGAGTGACTCCAGCCTGCCCTTCCTGGTGTGGGGTCATGAAAGGCTCAGTTCACAGATGTCCCCAGGTGATGGACAAGCAGACCTCTGCATTCCTTGGCAGCCCTGCTGACATCCAGACTCTCCAAGCTGAGAGTGGGAGCAGGACCCTGATGCCTGGCTTGTGTTGAAACCTTGTGTGCAGTTATTTACATCTCAGAGGGCATCGTCAAGGCAAAATGCAAAAAGAAAGAAGAAAAACCCCATCGGCGCTACTTGAGACACCTCTGTTTGCTTGGACTCTGGTCCAGAAAAGCATTTAAGTGTGCACGAACACCTCCCCAGGCAGCAGTGTATGGCATCGCTCCCTGGGGCAGGTCAGCAGGGGCTTTACCAGGCATCACGGTGAGAAGCCAGGGAGGACCTTGCTCTTGACCCCTGCCTTTGCTGCATCCTCATAAGGTAGCCCCTCTTGGCAATTCCTGCTTTGATCACAGCTGAGCCTGGGCTGGGAAGTTAATATATTTTTGTTCCTTAACTGAGAAATTGAAACCTTCCTGGGAAAGAGGACTTATTCCTTCCTACTGGGGTGACTGGAGGCCTGTAGGATGTCACCCTGAGGCAGGACATCTCTTTCTCAGACGAACGGGGACTTTGGGGTCATCAGGCTGTAAAAGCAAAGTCCTTTGGTCACAGGACTGCCTTTAGGCCGGTCTCACTTTCAAGGCTGTGCATCTATGCAGTCTTGCTTCTAGATTCATGGAGACCTTAAGCCCCATTGCCAACACTGGTGTGGCTGTGGGAGCTGTGCGAGGCTCTCCTGGGGGCAGCAGAGCTCTCTCTTGATGTTCCTTTCCAGAAACGGCTGCGTCAGCAGGCTGGTGGGGGTGGGATGGGCTTCTCCTCTGGCTCAGAGGACTCCTAGAGAGAGCAGAAGGATGGTGGGCACCCCCACGGCTGAGACCAGAGCTGGATGCAGCATGGTCACCAGAGCTGTGGGCTGATTCCACCATTGCCAGGCTGTCCTGGGCTGCTGCAACAAGGCGTGGGCCTGAGGACCACTCTGGCCACCACCTTGGTGACATATAGGATTCCACCTCATGCTGGTGTGCAGGACACCACATCACCAGCACGCAGTTGTGCATTTACTGTTTTACAAACCTTGGCTGGGTCATTATCAGAGGAAGGAAATAAAAAAAGCAGGGTCTCCAAATGGATCCCAGGGGGATTCCCCGTAGCAATTAGCTTTATACTTGAAAACATATTTCCAATCTTTACTGCCTGCTCTCTGTATTTGAAATAATTTTCTACCCAATAAACCTTAGTAGCCCCCAAACATAATTTTAGTGATGCATTAATTAACAACAAAGCAACCCCATCGTTCAAAAGCTGAGCAAAACCCAATGCATATATTAAGCAGCAAGGCAGTATTTCTGAGATGTTCAGCGGCGCCGTGTGCGGATGCAAGTTCTTTATATAGGGCATTACCTAAGGCCTGGCTGGCCAGCGGGGAGGGCAGCTTGGGGTCTTGATTGCTGACAGGCACCTTCCCCACTGAATAACCGTGCTGGAATTTGAGACATACCCTCTTTCTCTTGCGAGCGCTCCTGTCTGTTTTTTCAGTCCTTCATAAAGACTGATTTTGGATATCTGTTAGGCTTAGCAAGGTCTCTAAACCTGAAAAAAAAAAACCCACTGAACATTTCTGGTGCTTTGTGGCAGGGAGTTCCCGGGGTTAGACATGTGCAATATATCCCTTGAGCTGCTGTGCGATCGCCCACCCTCCCTTTACTTTGATTTATGTCCTTGTGGGTGCATTAACCAGCGCGGCCAGCTGAAAATCCCTGGCGACTCCTTACCCACAGCAATTCACGCCGGAGGGAAGCACAAACCTTGAGGTGCCCAGTTGCTTCTGGGGGTGCAAGCCATTCAGTCAGAGCCTGTGAATGCTCCTGGGCTGCGGAAGGCATCAGGTGGAGGGGCAATATGGACTCGCCGTGCTGGGTGGATCCGATGAACGTGGAGCTGGACTCCCCTGAGCCCGGTTAACCCCGTCCCAGGTCCCTCTGGGACCCGTTCTCGTCCAGCTTCTGCAAAGCGTGGGCAAGGATGGGGGGGGAGCGTTGCCAAGGAGGTTGGATCTGCACCCCATGGGGCTTTACCCAGGCAGGTCTGGAGCCCACTGGTGGAGAATGATGCACAGGTGTGATGCCTTCCCTAGGCCTCAGCTGGCCACCTGGGAAATGGCCAGCTAGTAGCTGGCAGTGGCCATGAGGGCAGGGACCTTGCTGGTTGCCGCCGTCGTGGAGGCTATGGTGGAGGCAACCAGAGCACCGATCCGGTGCCGCCAGGTCTCTGCGTGTGAGGTAAGCTTGTAATCTCCTGCTTCACAAAAGATGGGAGGTAGCATTGCAGGCTGCTGCCGCTATCTGAGTTTTCAGCTGTCGCGGGCTCGTCCTGCTTTATCTGTTGCATGTGAAATATCCCATGTAAAGCTACACAAAGCCGCAAAGCTACTGTAATCCTTCCTAAAGCCACCCTGCCCTTAGGTGTGAATATGATAATACATGATATGCTGCTTAAACTCGCTCAATGAAAGTTTTACTTCTAGCCAGTGGTGATAGTCTTGAAATGCCATTAAGGTAATAACTACGCCACGTTCTCCTTGATCCAGATTTTGGGTGGTAATTGTTCACACCTGCTGCCAGCTATTTAAGTGATAGTGGATGCAAGGGAAGGGTGATATGATCTCAGCTGGGGGACATGCTGGGTGTGGGAGACCTGTGCTGGCTCCTTAGGGAAGTTTTGTTACCGCTCTTTGCTGTTATGCTAGTCCCGGTCAGTGCACTGTTCCCAAGCCACCCCAGAGCTTCCCCCAGCTTCTCCACTAGGATGGTCTGGACAAAGGGGAGAAGGCGTAGGGCTGTGTGGAGGTGGGTCCTGGGACACCTCTCTGGCACCCGCTCTTGGGTGGAGGACCCTCCCAGCCACATGTGAATCAGTGCCTCTGTCTGGGGCTGGATGATGGGTGGAAGGTTCCCTGTCCCTCCCTTGCACATCTAGGCTGTCCCCATGCCTTGGAGACAAGATGGTGCTGTTTAACACTTTTGTGCCTTGAGTTCTGCTGGCAAACTGGGCAATGGAAATTTCATTCTCAGAGGAGGAGAAAGGGAAATCTTTGAAATGAGGCTGCTGTGGCTCATTCTTCAGATCCATGGTATTGTTGGATCCAGGTCCCTCTGGTTTGCCCAGTCTACGAAAAGCAGCTGGTTGGCCAAAACCTTGTGCTGGAGTTAAGGGACAGAGGCATGGATGTTACTTTGCTCCTGGTTCCTCCACTCCAACGTAAGGCTAAATTAGCTTCAGTTATTTCTATGAAGCTTATATGTTAAATGGAACTCACTCCTATCAATTCCACGTAAATCTTTGGAGGGGGGGAAGTTGATTTGAAGTTTAGCAAGATTCCAATAGGTGGTTATTTTGAGTTGAGTGGACTCTATTTGTCCTCCAGTCAGATGTAACTCCACTGCCTATCACTCATCCCACCCCACTCTGCCACAGCCCTGCTGAGGTGATCTGTTTATCTGTAAGCCCTGTGAGCCTGGAACGTGTTGCCTCCTGGCTTATAATTGGATGTAGCAGAGACGAAAGCTTCCCCTCACTTTGTTGGTACTAAGAGCAGAACACAGCCTGACATCCTGGTCCAACGGGATTTGTAAGGCTGACGGCTCTGAAGACTTGTTGAGGTGTCTCCCTGGATTGCAGTGGCCCTTTACTTCTGGTGAAGAAATAATTCCAGATTTTGCATGAAATGGGATTGCTCTGAGTGACTCGGGTTGCCTGTCCCAGCTGGAGCAAGACGCATCTTGCTTCTGCTTTGGCCTCAGTGAGATACCAGGGAGTGTGCTGGGCTGCTGGGCAGCTTGGAGAGGAATCCCACCTTTCCTGAACACCTGTGGAGGTTGTGACTCTTGAATGTTAAGAAGGAGCCCCGGGAGGACATGGCACCTGAACCTGGCTGTACCCCTCCTTTCAAAGATGGGATTTTAGTCTTCTCCCAGAAGCCACGATGAGCTTGTTCAGAGCAGCACTCCACCAAGCCTGGGTCTTGCTCTTGTGCTGTCTTGGAGCCGATGGCAGAGAGTAGTTGTGATCCCAACTACCATTAAGTCAATAAGGATCGTTGTCTCCTTGCTGGGAACTCGATCGGGAAATGAAACACTGGCTGGGGGGTTTATTGCCCTCCTGAAGAGGGTAAACCAGAAGTGACAACAAGCCAGGAGAGTTTCTTGTGGCCGTAGGATGATGTAGCACTTCACCCTAGAGGTCAATATGAAGTGCTGCCTGCCCATTAGCTGGTATGAGTCTCTCCAGTCTGTGGCAGAAGAAATGAGCTAGTAATTGATTCTTGGATGCAGCTAGCTGGGTGGCCACTGAGATCATTTAGAGGGCAGTCAGACCACCTTCCAGGTCCTCAGACCTCTCTAGCGCTGGTGGCTGTGCAACAGGTGAGGATCTCTAACCCTGTTGTCAAGACCAGGTGGAAATGGTGGCACATATCTCTAGGATCCTCTAGGTGGGCCCCAGCTCAGCTGAACGAATTAGGTTTTTACGCTTCACGCCTTTGCTAATGTGTCCTGCTGCCTCCAAGGCTGAACCACCAGCTGAAGGTACTTATGTACACTGACATAGAGGTAAACAGATGGATGTGCCATGGCCCTGGGCTCCAGTGTTGGGCACCCCGGGCTCCGGAGTTGCACATCCCATCCTCTGCCTTCAGCTTCCTACCACCCTGAACCTCTGGAGAGCAAGCTGCTGGCCGACGTCTACCATCAGTCGTGGGTGGGGAGTGATCAGCTGGGTTAGCATGACATTGATGTAAATTTAAATCCTTCTGCTCTCTCCGCTAGCAGCCCTGTATTTTCACGAAGAAAGAGAATGGGAAACAACTTTTTTAATGAAGTAGGACATTTAAATTCTCTTTATATTTAGTCCTATCTGGAGTTCTTTACCCAAATGAAGCAGAAAGCATTTACAGCTGTATTTTCCATCACACCAACCAAGGAATATATTCATTTGCAGTAACATGGCACTCAATGAACTGGAAAATAAGCTCCCAGAATTGCTCTCGCTATGAAACCGTCTCAATGACTAGGAAAAACCCGTTTGGATTCCACTGACCAGTCGCTTTGGTTATGATAAAAATTAATTTGGTTGAACACCTGAACTGTGGCAGAGTAGACACTTGGCGCTGAGATAGTTCTGCTTGGGAACGGGCATAGGGCTGCCTCTTGTGCCATAGCTCCCACCGCTCCTGCTCTCGGCTTCACTCGCCCAGGAGACCTGGCTGAACCTCCAGTGCCCCCAAGGGCTGGCCGTCGGTGGCACGTGGATGCGCAGCAGCCGATGGCCCACACATCCTGCTCCACATCTGCCACGTGGCTGCAGGGGGGGACAGTGCCAGCGCTGTGGCCGTGCTGGCCCACGGTCGGCGGCCCACAGCTGCTATGCACAGGCCAGGCATACGTGCATCCCCATGAACCACAAGCTACGAACGGAGGAGATGTAAATGGGTTCTTCCTTCCCTCTGCAGCGACCCGAGGAGGATGTGAGCAGAGTGTTAAGCAGGTACTGACCGAACACCAGCAGAGGGTTCTGCTAATTGCTTGTGATGTCTAGTCCAACTTCATCGGCACAAGCAACAATTGCTACTGGAAATGCAATTAATAATTAAGCACCTGGCGCTGGCAGGTGTCAGCAGAAATCCGCGGGGCCCGTTATCCCCCGCATCGACAACTCCTCTGCCTGCACGGGAGCAGGCAGCGCCAGCCAGGATGCAGCCCTTTGCTGCCTGGATCAATACTCGGTGAGATGCAGATTCATGCCTTGAAGAAATAGCTTACTGGTGGTATTTCCACACCACGGATGATGTCTGCCTGCTGTCAGGGCTGTGGGCAGCAGGACAGGGGCTGAATGCTGCCTGCCCAGCCACCAGGACCTGTGTGTAGTCCCCAGTTAGCATTGCGGCAGCACTTCACGGCTTGATCAATCCCTGCCAACGATGTCCTGCAAGCGTTTTCCATCCTTGCTGTACAGACAGAGTGACTTTGGGTGGGAATGGCTTGGCAGCGCTTCTCCGTAGCATCGAAGACCAGGAACATCCCACCCTGGAGCTGGCACAGCCACCGCAGGGGTGACCAGGGTGGCTGGGCTACAGGTGGCTGAGCCGTGATGCCCTGTCCCGGCAGAGGAGGCAGCTCACTCTGTCCCTGGGCAGCACGTCTCCCAGCTGGGAATGATGATGGCATGCAGCAGAGCCATCCCAGTCCTGTCTGGCAGAAAGCAGCACCAAAATGCCTTGCTGAGGTGTCCTGCTGGCTTACTGTGGTCTTGGGACCCCGCCGCGTCCCTGCTTGCAGACTGAGCCAGCATTGCTTTCACTCGCAACTTTGGCTGCTGCTTGTAATGACTCTGCAGCCTTTTTCAAGACGGCTTTTGTTTTTAATTACATTTAACCTCTGAAGATGGGCTACTTTGGCGGTTAGTTTGTTCCTCTGCTCTTTTTTTTTCTTTTCACTTTTGAAGGCCAACAGAGTTTAGGCTCGTTGATAAATTGCTTCAGCTTTTAGGAAGGTGCAGAGCCTTTTTCCTGGTTAGCAAAGTGTTGATTTCCTACCACAGGGCTGAGTGATGGTGATTCCCTTATTAAACTGCACTTAGAGGCAACGTCTGTCAGGCAGGGATGGAGAGCTTCTCCGATAAGTTGGAGCTATTCATTATTAAATTATCTTCATTCACTTGAACATCTCATTTTCATTGAATTAGATGAAAAGTGCTCAAAGGCAGCTGCTGCGGCTGCTTGGAGGCTGCCGGGAGCAGTGTGCAAATGTCACTGCTGGCCTTTCCTCCCGCGCCGGCTGCATCTGACCCTTTCCATGGGATGGACAGACCTTGTGGCTGGTGTAAATCTCCTGGAGTTAGCTGGGGAGTTGCACCAGCTGATGGCCCTACCTTGGAGATGTGGATTCACCAGGTCTGAGAGCCGGAGCTCACAGGGATCAACTCCGCTCGGGAATAAGGTAGCATGGCCCTGAGGCTGATCTCTGCCAGCTTGGGAGGGGTGACCGAGGTGAGTGTCCCTAGTAACCGGGGGCTGGTGTGACCGCTGGGGGGGCCTGCCCCAGTGTTTCAAAGCTGGGGGGGGGCGGGGCGCTGCGCAGCTGGGCTTTGCTGAGTTACGCTTTGGGCTTGGCTTAAAGGACCCTGCAGGGCGTATGAGCTCGCCCAGGGTGCCCGGGGGGCTGTGCTGGCAGTGCAGGCAAGAAACAGGGAGCTAGCATGGGAGTCAATAGCAGGCGCTTGGGCACAAAGCATGTCACAGCACAGGCAGCAGAGAGCTGGCTTTGCCTGTGCCCATCTCGGGAGGGCAGAGATAGTGCATGGCACTGGGGGGGTGTGGGTGTGAGTGTGTGTGAGTGTGTGTGTGTGTGTGTGTGTTCATTCCCTCAGTCACAGCAAAACGGATGCAGGAGCTGCCCAGGGCTGAGCAAGTCTCAGCCTGTCTAGAGGGGCTGCCTCTTGGTGTTGAGTTGTCTGGTTTGTCTTAACAAGAGCAACAACCCTGTCCTTTGCTGCCCAAGTCGGAGCTTTCTCCTCCTGCCATTGCCCCCTCCCCACTTTCACCCCTTTTTATCACTCCATTTCTTGGGCAGTGTGCGTACTGGGCAATCACAAACCGGGCACAAGGGCATGGCTCACACTTAAACGTGAAGCCAGCCAGACCGTGGAAGCTCTTGAGAAACACCAGTGATGGCACTGTCTCCTCGCCTGCATAACCTTGCAGATGGCTTTACCCCTGCTCCTGCCACCCCCTCCCTGTCTGGGCAGCAGCATGTCCCCCCTCGGGGCAGCCACCGGCTGCATCAGGCCCAGCTTTAGCTTTAGCCCTCAATTACAGATGAGCTGTTGGATATTTTTGTGGGAGGATGCCATCTGGCTGCTTGATCTTTCCACTTTCACCTTGGCATGGGTAGCTGGCACCCAGCCCCATCACTCAGCACTGAGCCAGGGGGCTGCTGTCTGGGCTTGCCAGCCTGCGGCTCTTCAAGGAGTTTTGTGGAGCCTGGGCTGGTTTAAAGCTGCCCTCTAGGAATGGGAGGTTTTTGTCTCAAGGCAAAAGACCTTGGATACAGCGCACTGTGCCCAGGCATAACTGATCTCTGTCCCAGTCACGTGTAAAGCTGCGTTTTTCCCTGGGAGGGCTCAGAAGTAGGACACCTGGCTGCTGCTCAGTCCCAAACATTTCAAGAGTGGGCAGCATCCCTCTCGCCTATGACAGCCTACAACCTCACCGGTCAGTGAAAATCCCTTTACTTTGCTGCCCTGAGCACTGTGAAGTTCTTCGCACCTCCTACCCACAGCTACCATTTTGTTCCTGGAGAGGAACCACCGGCCCCTTGGGCCAGCTCCTCAACAACTGTTACTTTTCCTTGCCAGTAGATCTCACCCACAGAAGCCGCTTTGATCAATGCACTTGAATTTCAGCCTTCAGCCTTGATCGAGGCAGGGGGAGGGAGTAGAGCGAGTACTCACAGGCTCTTTGGGGACGGTCTTGGAAACGAAGCTCATTCTCAAAGAAAAACCTGCTTCAAAGTAAGAGGCAGTGCTGTGAGAGTAAGAGTGAACCAGGTGGGCAGAGGAGGAGGAGGAGGAGGAAGGCTGCTGGGTTCCCAGGGCCCCAGCTGGGCTGGTCCAGGTGTGGATCCAGCGGGGATGGTGATGGTGGCATTGCCATGGGACTGGAGCTGCTGCTGGGTGAGGACAGGAGACCATAGCTTGGGAGGTACAGTGGGGAGTGGGAACCTCCTGCTATGCTTAATTCTGCCGCAAACCTGATTTTTCTCTACACATTAGCTTTTTGGCCTTTTTTGACCTTCCTTGGCCTAAGGTCAAGAAAGTTTTCTGAGCTGAGAAGGGGCTGTATTTACCTCCTCGGGTTGCTGGTCTCCTCCCAGTCTTTCACTGATGGGGATGGTGCTGCAGGTCAGGTGTTACAGACCTGAGGACGGCTGTGGGACAGGAGCAGAGGAGGAAACAGCATCCCTTCCTTGCCATCCGTGGTCTGACTGTTTCAGCCATAAGCTCTTTGCGTTGGGTGGTGGGATGCATAGACACCGCTCTAAGTTTGATCAGAACAGAGCTCCTGGTTAATGGTAATTAATGGCCAGGAGGAGACCTCTGGGTGTTCGGCAGCTTTGTTCCTGCCCCCCCGCCCCGGTACACACAAGAGCACTGCATCAGCAGCTCTGGTGGGCTTGGGCCTTTCCTCTGCGGGTTGCGTTACCCAGGAGGGAGCAAAGGACTGAGCAGAGACGCAGAGCATGGAGGTCCTTGTGAGCAGGTGAAAGCTCTGGCCAGAAATTGCCCTCCAGCACCGACCTTCCCTGCTCCGACAATCCTCCTCCTCCTCCGTTCCTGCTCCCGCTCCCTCTCCTCCTGCTGTTGCCTTCCTCAGGTGTGCGCACACGCATGCACTCTTGCCTTTCATTTTGGCTACAGATGGTAGGCAGAAAAACCAGCCAGCCAGATGTGTTTTTCATAGCTCCCAAGCCAGGCATAACTAAACATTTACATTTATTACCAATTAGAGGGGAAACAGACTGTAGTTTTATGCACTGTATGTGTCTGGATATATTTTGGTTTGTGACCTCACTTACACCATTCCCCCCCAACAACTAAAGCTCTTGTGGTTAGGAGCAAGCCTCTGGAAAGCATCTGCAGCACCAGATCCCATCTCAGCATCCCGTCTCCCTGCAATTAGGAGACGATGTGGATGCTGTAGCAGCCCCTGACACTCATTGGGCACTGGCCGCCTTGCAAGCGGCTGCAGAAAGCCTATGCAGGGCTTTGCTCCGGGAGGATGCCGAGCATCCCCAGGGACACCCACCTGTCACATTCCCAGGGGCAGGGATTGCCATGGTGCCTGGCCTCCGGCCGGAGCCCCGTCCATTAACCCCGTGTATGGATTTGCGCAGCTGTCAATTTGTGGCTTGCGAGTGCCCCAAGCCTGCGGCTCCCGAGCCAACATCACGGCGGCTTGTTAGCAATGCTCGAGCCAACAGCAAAACGCAAACAACTCCATAAGCAGACTTTGGGCCTCACTGAGAGTGGGAGAAGGGGTGGAAAAAAAAGGGCGTGATGGAGGTGATGCCCCATGCTTGGTCACTAAGGGACTGATGTCCTAGCAATGGTCCAGCGGTTACCACAGTCCTGTGCCATTGCACTGCTGCTTGCTCATCTCTGTGATGAGCAAGGCCAGAGGCTTTAACCAGAGCTGGTTCGAGCCACAGGAGGTAAGGACAGGGTTTGCACGTGACCTGCTAGCCTTGGGCAGACAGACAGACTCTTGCTCGTGTGGGGATGAGGACTTACTGGTTCTCTGAGGATACTGGGTTTGCTATACTGGAACATCAGCTCTCGATCCTGCCTAAGGGCAATGGCTAAACTGCAAAGAAAAAATCTCAGTCCCCTTCTTCAGGCTACCATCCCCTTGCAGGAGAAGAAGGGAGAAGTGTGCGGTGAGGCCAGGGCGTGTTGGACGAGATTGTTCTTTAAACAAGGTTGTCCCACATCCACCCTGATACTGGGAACATGCCCACCCCTGCAGCAGCCCAGCTGGGATGCAGGATGCTGCAGACACTGACCCCCTGCTCTGCCTGCCCCGTCCTCCCCCCAGCTCCCTACAGGTACCACAGCCATTGATTCGAGCTGCAACATCCTGATTCCTTCCTCGCTCATGCCTTTTTCCCCAGAGGGTGCCGTGAACCCTCCGGCAATCGTGTCTGAAGCTCACCTCTGGCTGTGCTGCATGGATCCTGGCGCCCACTTCTGCTGTTGCTCAGGCAACAACCTCTGAGTTCGACGCAGGATTGTATTTCCCTCCTCTCTCCAGGATGCTGCTCCTGGGGAAGCAGCCCAGACACAGGGAGTGAAAGCCACAGGTCATGCCATACAGCAGTTGCATGCATCCCTCTGGCTGCTGCCGGCGACACCGGAAGGATTTATTCCGTTGGGTGGGGGCTTTAGAAATGCAGTATTTTACTGGAAGCCTATTAAACTGTTCAAGCAGTGATTAAGAGAGGGGTGATGTTGTGGGATGGGGCAGCAGCTGATGCAAATTGAAGCAAGGTGTGGGCGGATTTCTGACCTGAGCAGGGGGAGCCACATCCTGGCGTGGTTGGAGGGCCAAGGCCGGCTCTGTGAGGCCAAGATAAGGAATAAATTAAGCTGCGAAGCTGAAGCAGGGAGTATGAAGGGCTGCCATATTCTGGCAGAGCGATTGGAGAGCGGGAAGCACCAGTTCAGAGGTGGAAATGGTCCAGCCCCACCTCAGACCATGGAGGACCTGTTGCTTGTGCCCATCTCATGGGGGGGCACCATCCTGCCTTCATTGGATGGGAGGGACCGGGTACAGGCGGGACCGGGTACAGGCAGGACCGAGGATGCCATCAGCCTTGGCTACCAGCCTTTGGTCCCTTCTAGAAAAAAGCTGACACAGGGACAGGGCTGCATGAGGAACCCTTATCCGGCAAGGGCTGGAGAGGAGCAAGATGGGACGTGCAGCGTCCATAGCTTCGTGCCTGGCTTTGTCCCAACATCCTGCTAATCATCAAACACAGGTGATGGTTTAGCTGCAGAGCCAGCTTTAAGATTAATACCAATTTTTTTTTTTTTTTTTTTTTTTTCCCACCCCTGTCCTTTAACTTTGCTGGAGCGTGGCGGGGAGGGAGCTCTTGGCAGCTGGGATGTTAAATGTTTTTTCACATGGTCTCTTGATTATTAATGGATTTTAGTACTTGACAAAGTAGAAATTAGGAGATAAAAGCTATTAGAAACTAATTTGGATAATCACTGATTCTGTTCCCCCGGGAGCCTTCCTGGGAGCACTGCTCCCAACACCACTGCCGAGGCTCAGGAGAGAAGGAAGTATCTTTTTAACTGAGTTTCATGGGCTTTGGGGGAGCCCCCTGATTTATGGCCCATAAGGAGACGGCTTGGATGTAGCAGGCACGATGCAAACATCACTCTTCTCCGAGCAGCCTCCTGGAATTTATAGTATTTCACATACCTGGACACTATTTGGGGTGGTTTATATGCTGTATTATTTTACTGTTGTGTTGGTGAAACAACCATAGAAACTAGTTTGGGAAAACTACGTGGGAGATAAATTGTTGGTGGCATGGGCTCTCCCAGCGATGAAATGGGCTACAGGTAGAGAAATAGGTCCCTGAGACCCTTTTCTCCTTCAATTCCCATCTCCCTGAGTGGATCAATGATGCTGGGGGCAAGGAAAGTACAAGGAACTGTCATGGGGAATCATATTAAAGGAAAAGCTGGAAGGTGGTGACTGATGGTAGCAACCACCGCTGATTTTGAGGCAGATTGGCTGGGAGAGTTTGTGTATCCTCATATGGAGCAGAGGCTGCCTGTAGGCTAGGAGAGCACTTTAAAAATAATTTGACCGATCTCTCTCCTTCTTTCTTTCCACCCAGTCGGGCTCTGCTCCCAGCACACGTAGCGGGAGTGAAAGCTCTGGCTCGCACCTTTGTCTGGGTTGTTTTTTTAGTTTTGGGTTTTTTTTTTTGTTTTGTTTGTTTTTTGCAGAGCTTTGCCCTCCAGGGAGAACCCTCCAAAATTCACCAACCGTCTCAACCCCCAGGCCAGCAGAAGAGCCAAGAGGTCCCCTGGGAGCACTGTCTTGGGGGCAGCTGGACTGAGGGGGGGTCAGGGACGAGCTCGATGAGGTAAGTACTCCAGCCAGGCTCCTGGCCGTGAATCAGCGGTGCCCCTGGCCCTGCCGCTGCTGATTTATGCTGGCTGTGGTGGCACCCCAGGGCAGGGCACCCATATTTAATGGATGGGGGGACAGCCACCAGCAGCAGTGGCTCCCAGCCCTGAGAGCAGGGAGGAGAAAACAATTTGCCGTCAGCCTCCCCGGTCCCCTGTGAGTTTCTCTGCTTGCAGAATGGGATGCTGTGAAGAGATGTTATTTGATGGAATCTCTAAGAGGTCTTCAGGTTCTCCTTGAGAGCTGGAAGCAGCTGAGGGGCGCTCAAGGAGGTCAAGGGCTGGTGCAGGTGGTGGGGTTGGGTGAGTGCTAATGGGTGGGTGAGGTTATGATTTCCCATCTTTGCTTAAGGAGGAGTTGGTGGAGAGGGAATAAGCTGAAGAACTGGGACTGGAGCCTCCTGAGGTCGCCATCCCCTTCAGTCATCCCAGTTCCTCACTCAGCTCCTGGGGGGGGACACAGGAGGGTGGCTGAGACCTCTCCCGCATGCCTGGGCTGGCAGCACAGTCCCCCTGTCTCTTTCCTGCCTGCCCTTTGCCGCCTCTCCTGCCTTCTCCAGAGGCCGCGGCATGAGGCTGAGGAGGAGGAGGGAGGAAGAAGCCAAGGTTGTCGTCATTTTAAGATCCTGTTAAACATCCCCCCCCATTCTCCCTAAGAAGTATCCATTTACAGCAGGCCCTGTAAATCCTCTCTGGAGAGGGAACCCCAGGGAGCGCAGTGTGGGAGGATGAGAGCCCTCAATGGTTTTGAAAGAGACGGCAGAGGGATGGAGCAGAGAGGAAAAAGAGAGGAAAAACCCAGCCTGCCATCGGCAAAGGGAGAAAATAGACGGAAACAGAGAGAAACTGAAAATGTGCTGAAGCAGCTGATGACAACCCAAACAGCAGGAGAAGGCTCCTGCCTGCCAATTAACGAGGCTCTGGTGCTAATTTGCCACCTTGACTGCACTTCTGAGCTTGTCAGGAGAAGGGGAAAAGNAAAAAAAAAAAAAAGACGAGGCTAAAAAAGAGGCAGCGAGGTTTTGAGGTTTTGGCTTGCCTCTTAGCTATGCAGATGTCTCTGGGCTTCAGAGAGAGAAGCAAGGGGGACTGATGGCAACCCCCCTCTCCGAGCCGGGAGTGGGACGAGGATGATGAGTCTCTGTGGGCTTGTGTTGGCAGAGCAGCCCCAGGCCATGGCACTACCCGATCCAGGGACGCTGGTTTCCCAGGGATCGCATCCCAGGGTCTGCTTGGTTAGTTGGGAGAGTAAGTGGTAATCCTACACATGCACAGGAACATCTCTGGTACCTGCAGCGAAGCCATGGTGTAAGGAAGAAGCCGGAGCAGCCCCGTGCTGGGGCGGAGAGGTCTGCAGGCAGCTTGCCGTTGCCTGCCGCCCCCAGAAATGCTGTCAAACAGCAAAACAGCTCTGTTGGCAGCTGCCCGGTAGTTACGTGCAGCTAACGAAGCCGGAGGAGCCCTGAGCAAAACGCTCTGTGTGAAGCCTCCCACCAAGAGAAACGTCTGTTTTCTACTTCTTGCCCATCCCGCAGCCTGAACGAAGAGCGCGGAGACCACGGGGAGATGAATTTCAAGCAAAATCTGCAACAGTGTGCTGTTTGCATGCAAAGAAAAAGAGTGTCTGCCAGCAAAGCGTGTTACCTGGCGCCCCCCCAGCCCTCCCTCCTTCCCCGGGGACGTTTTACCCCCTGCGCATCCCATGCTCTTCTGCCAGGCTGACGCAGCATCAGCTGGGAGCTATGAGGGGCGGATACCAAGACGGGCTGGAGCAGGGATGCAGACAGTGATGCAGACTTAGATCCATGGCCTCTCTCCATCCTGGCTCTTCGTGGCAAAACTATCCTTGCTGTTTCAGCACAGCCGGATGCGGAGATGCTCTTGGCCATGAGGCCAAAGGCACCACCTCACGGCACACAGGGCTGGAGGCTCAGCTGGTGCCGCAGAGAAGGGGTGAAGACACAGGAGGGGAAAAAAGAGCGTAGGCTGGATAGCTGGAGCTGCTCAGTTCGGATGTAGCCGATCACAGCCTGTCACCGGCTGTCTCAGGGCTGGGAGATAGATGGAGGTGGGACGAACCTGTAACCTGGGAGCCGTGAGCAGGGATGCTGGGGGAGAGCACTGTGGATAACACCATACTGCTGCTGGGGCTGGGGGCAAAACAGCCTGGCCTTTCCCCGTCCTCCTTTTCCCTGTGGGAGCTCCTAAATAAACGTGTCCAGAAGGAACCAGAGTGGCTGCAATCAAGCGAGTGAGGCACTCAGCTCATTGTTTAAGAGGCAGCATTCTGGCTTTCACGCTGCAGAGAATATTGTATAAATGCAGGGGCTTGAAAACCAGAGCCCAGGTAAGGATAACTCCAAATGTACCAGTTTTTTAAAACCTAATGGGTTTGACGCCAAATTCTGGGTTCCGGGTGGCTTTTTGCACCCAGAGGCCAGATGCTGCCAGTGCCGTGCGGCAGCGACTCTCCAGCCAGCCCCGCGAGTGCCAGTGTCGTTCTTTGCAGGGGAAAGCACTGCAAGGTAATCAAATGCTGACCTCCAGTTATTAACCTCGTCTTTTTAATCATCTCCATTGAGCACCTTAATTGCTGAACAGGGATGGGGGGACCTGGCTGCTTCCACCCGAGATTAACATACAGCCTGGCAAGTCCCCTCCCACCTATCCCAGGGGACGTGCTGCTCTGTCCTTTCTCCAACTCGCCCACTTACCCTGAAAAAAGGTGGAAGTGGTTCTCTCCCAAAATACAGCAATTTAACAGCAAAATTCAGGGAACCATCCCCGTCTTTTCCTCTACGAGGTCATGGAGGTGGTGCGGCCCCACATTGTGGGGAGCTGGTGGCCAGGGATGTGCTCAGCATAGCTGTCACTCCTCCTCTGCTGGCCCCCACGTTGCCTGATGGGGGTGCTTCGCTGAGATGGCACCATGCTGGCTCCCGGGTTGAGAATGCCATACATAGTCTCACTCCTGACTGGAATCAGTGATTTGGGCCAAACCCAATGTTTTTGGGCAATACATGATGAAATCTTGCTCGCAGGCTGCAGGGAGGGGAGGCTCCAGTGCTGCTCTGCCTGCCGGCCTGGGGGCAACCATCAAGAATGCAAGTGTAGGGTGCTGCACCTGGGGAGGAATAACCCCAAGCACCAGGACAGGTTGGGGGTGACCTGCTCGAGAGCAGCTCGGTGGAAGGAGACCTGGGAGTCCTGGTGGACAACAGGATGACCATGAGCCAGCAATGGGCCCTTGTGGCCAAGAAGGCCAAGGGCATCCTGTGGGGCATCAAGAGGAGTGTGGCCAGCAGGTGGAGGGAGGTCATCCTCCCCCTCTGCTCTGACCTGGGGAGGCCTCACCTGGAGTGCTGGGTCCAGTTCTGGGCTCCCTGGTTCAAGAAGGACAGGGACCTGCTGGAGAGGGGACAGCAAAGGGCTACCAAGATGCTGAGGGGACTGGAACACCTCTCTTATGAAGAAAGGCTGAGGGATTTGGGTCCTTTTAGTCTGGAACAAAGATGGCTGAGGGGGGACCTTATCAATGCTTATCAATACTGAAAGGGTGGGTGTCAGGAGGATGGGGCCAGGCTCTTCTCAGTGGTGCCTGGGGACAGGACAAGAGGTAACGGGCACAAACTTGAGCATAGGAGGTTCTACCTCAACATGAGGAGGAACTTCTTTGCTGTGAGGGTGGCAGAGCCCTGGCACAGGCTGCCCAGAGAGGTGGTGGAGTCTCTGTCTCTGGAGACATTCCAAACCCACCTGGATGCGTTCCTGTGCCACCTGCTCTGGGTGACCCTGCTCTGGCAGGGGTTTGGACGGGATGATCTCCAGAGGTCCCTTCCAACCCTATGATTCTGTGATTCTATGATTCTATGAAAGAGCTGATGGTGCATCCCTCCAGCTGCCTGCCTGCCCCTTTTTGCCTTTATTTTTTGCATTAAATTGAAAGTAAACAGCCTTCATCCACCTCCGTCCCCCCACACAGGACCATTACTCTCAGGGCATCACCTGGAGCCGGTACTGGGGCGGAGAAACGTGGGGTCAGTCCCCTGCCAGGTAGACGCTGCTTCACCATGTCTTGGCCAGTGGCTTCTCGAGATGCTGCTAGACGTCCCAATGGCTCTTGCATTCATGTTCAAGTGGCTTTAGGATGTGTTAAGGGCGCCAAAAAGCATGGTAGGGAATGCTCTGTCTGGGGGAGACAGAGGTTGGAGCTGAGGAAAGCTAGCCCAATGCATGGCTCATGTGACAATGGAGAGAAGCGATGTGATGGCCCAGAAAGATGTGTAGCAGAAGCCCAAATGGTCTTTCTAGCTGTGAAGCCTCCTGGCAGCCCTGCCTGCTCAGGAGCAGGCAGCGCTGCAGGCCCTCTGGCCTGTACCCTCCTCATCCCCAGGCAGATGTGTGACAGCTTCCCCTGGGAAGCCAGAATGATGGCTTTGACTTCTCATTTCCTCCTGGTGTGTTTAATTGCCTGATTATTTTTTTTTTCCTTTAGGACTGGGAGACAAGAGAGGAGACGTGGCCAAAGGAAGACAGACGTATAGAGAAGTCCAGGTGACAGATAACCACAGTAGCCAGCCTGATGGATTGATAGATTAGACAGGGAATATAAATAGCAAGCACAGTTTATCTACCCCCCTTTTATTTTCCTCTCGCTTATCTCTTTATCTCTCCTGGTGTTATTTTCCTCCCGCTTATCTCTTTATCTGTCCGATGTGAGGAGGAAGGAGAGGGGGGAGTAAGCGGGTGACAGAAGCAGGATGGATGAGCTCAGGTTACCACCGCTTTTGCAGCATCCAAGCAGGCAAGTTTTGCCAGCCAGGGAGGATTAGGAAGCAGACTCAGATCTACACATCGATACACTTCTTTTCCCCTCCCCATCCCGTCTCCTTTTCCCCATACCCTGCCAATCCTCTCTGCCTGCACTCCCTGCTTTGGGGGATGCTGCAGGTCAGAGGGTCACCTCCTTCCTCTCTCTAGCCTGTCCTCAGCCAAGAAATTAGGGCAGCTGCTGAGGCGGTGAGCTTCGCTTGTCTGGATACCCAGCGTTTCCATCCGACAGCCGGGCAGCGCCGCTGCTTGATATTCCAGTCAGGCACCGAGTGCGGCAGCAGCTGCACCAGGGAAGGAGGCAGGGGAGCCCAGCTCCACCGAGCTGTCAGCTCGCCTGTCCCCGCTGCCTGGATCTTTGCTCCAGCTCACCAGGTGCCAGAGATGCTGCCCGTTCCCTGGCAGTGGGGCTGCTGGAGGTGCTGGTCTCAGGGAAACCTGCTGCCCCTTGATGCCTGCACTGGGTGTAGCAGAAGGAGGTGTCCAGGATGGGTTGCACCTGGTTTGGGGCCCTTTCAAAGTGGGTGACGAATGAGAAGGCCTTGAGGAGGTCAATGAGGATACCAGAAGCACGGAGCAACCTACGTATATGGACCAAGCAATGGAGGAGCTAGGACACAGAGATGAATCTCATACCTGTCTATACAACTGTAACTGGACAGAAAGTGTGGGTTGGGATCAGGTATTCCCTGTCTTTTCTCATACCAGAGTTAAGGGACATCAAGTGAACCTCCCAAGGGCCATGCTTGACGTGCCCAAAGAGGTGGCATGTGCCACAGCAGGCGACCGAGCTGTGGCACTGCTCACCCTGGGGCATGGTGGATGTTTACACGGGACCGGGAGGAGGTTGGACATGAGATGTGTCTGGCACCACGTGGGTCCTTCCCGCCAGCTCAGGGATATGACGCATCTGCTCTAGGCACCCTACCGGGAGCAAAGTGAGAGCTGGGGGAAGCAGGCAGGAGCTGCTGGCTCCAGGTGTGGGCAGGATCCCTCCCTGCCTCTGGGCACGTCTGATAGTCTTAATGGGCTACCTTGGAGCCCTGTCCCTCCACGTTAATGAAGACATGGACAGGAGACAGATGGCATCTCCCCTCCTCAGGAGGCTTGGCTAAAATCCAGAGAGCAGGACAGTGCAGAGACACAGCGGGGCCCACAGTGGCTGGGTATGCGCGGTAGCCTCCTTGCCATCCCCTTCTGCCACACAGCAAGGGAAAAGCCAGGGCCAGAGATGACAGTAACTGTTCTTTTTGGATTTTTAGTTTTTTTTTCTCTCAGTTGTTTTTGGTTGCTCTTTTGCTCAAAAAAGGCATTTTTTAAAAAATATATTAAACAGATACATTTTACTAAGAAGTCTCTTGGCTGGAGCCACCGACAAGAAACGACCATCCCCAAAGAAATGGGCTTTAAAAAAACCCCTCCCAAACAAAAGAAATAAATAAATAAAACATTTTTTTCCTTTTTGTTCCTTCCTTTTGTTTTAGGTTTCGGGTTTTTTTTTTTTGTAAGGAATTGCGGCCCAGAGGTCTCCACCGGTGTCCGTGACAGCAGCGTCCACAGGTCAGGTGCCAGGTCCTTCCCGTGCAAGGATGATGATACCTTGTGACAGGCACGAGATGCTCGTGAAGACTCGCCAAGAGAGATCTACTGCATCTCAGAAGCCTGCAGTGTGGTCCCCCCATGCTGTGTGTGAGGGCATGGCCACAGGAAGGGACATGGGGGATGCGGAATCAAAGGTGCTGGTAGAAACCTCTCTTAGAAAGACTACAAAAATTGGGGCACCTAGGAGACCACCACTGGAAGATCCTCATGGTGAGTTGAGCATCTGCTCCAGCAGGGCCAGCAGCTGCCTCTGACTGTGCCACATTCCCCCTGGCCATTGGCACATCCCTCCAGACACCAATTCTCGAGCAAAAGCTGTGCCACAGGGTGGCTGTGCTGGCATTGTCCCCACACTTGGAGCCAAGTCTGCGCTGCATGAGCCATCCCTCCTCCATAGTCCCACTGGCGTCCTCCACCTGCTCAAGCCCTGTGTCTCTTTGGCTGGTTGTTGGGTGTACCATGGAAGCACGCAGTTGGCACTAAGGTAAGGCCTGGATTTAATTTTTTAGGTTGGTTATATTTTTCCCCACCTCTAAGGAGTCCTTTCTCTTGGCCCCCTCGCTCTAAGATCTGAGCAGCCCTAGCTGTTAGCTGCACAGTTTGCCGGTCTCCTGCTCTACTGCGTTGGGCAGCTTGGCGTTGAAGGCCCTCAAGGAGGACTGGATCCTCGCCACCTCATTGTTGGCCAACTTAAGCCTGTGGCGGAGCAAGCAAGTGAAGAGGTCAAGGCGGGTTTTGCCAGGGGGTGACAACCTGTTCACCCGGTCCCTGATCTCCAGCAGCTGGAGCATGGCTGAGTCCTGGGAGCCCTGGGTATATGGGTAGTCCAGCTGAAGGATCAGGTCACGAATAGCATCTGGTTCAAAGGGCAGGCTGTAGCCAAAGACTTGCAAGCTGTTGATTTTCATGTATCCCAGGTTCTTGGAGGGATCTGCCATCTCCAGGGGTTCATAGTAAATTGTCTCATTGGAACTGTCATCCAGAGACTTGATGCGGCTCCGCAAGTAGACGTGGACTGTTTCAAAGAAGGTCTTCCACTTGTTGCCCAAGGTGAGCGTCCAGTTTTGGCACTGGGCAGAGGCATCTACATTAGTCCTTTCCCAGTCTGGGAAGCTGCCCTCGTTGACAGGCATGAACCAGCTCTCTGAGTGGCTTCCCCCAAAGGGGTTAACGTAGATGGCCATGACAGGCTCCAGTGTGCTGTTCTTGGTGAGGCAGATCTGCAAGGAGAGGGCCAACATCACATGAACCAGCCCAGGCTTGTATTTGTTGCTCTTCAGGGTCAAGAGCATGCGTTTCCTCCAGGAAGGGTCGAACCAGCTCCCCAGGCGCATGTCATTGCTGATGAAGATGGAGTGCACCTCGATACGGCTGTCCCGTTTCTGCAGGAGGTACTTCAGCTCCAAGTCCTGCAGGTCCGTCTCCAACCCCAGGTAGTGCTCCAGCGAGTCAGCCACCTCGGGGCGGCAGAAACCCTGGCTGAGCACGTAGCCGTGGTTGCAGGTCCCGCAGCGGGTGCTGTTGTCCTCAGCACAGCTGGCGCAGGCTGGCCCCTCGCCCAAGGCACACGGTATGGACCCCTGGCAGGAGGGCTGGTCGGAGGGACACGTGCAGCTGTGACTTTCTTCCAGGAAGGTCCCAGGCACGGTGGTCTCGCTGCAGTACAGGAATGATTGCGCACGGCTCCACCAGTAAGGGAGGGACCTGGTGGAGAAGACATGCGGGAGGAGAGATGCTTACGTGGCATCTTTAGGGGTGTGACCAACTTTCCCTATGCATGGAAGAGCTGCCCGCCTTGTGTTCACTTTTCTGTACTGTTGGTGGCACTCCATGAACCAAGACCCATTTTCCACCTCCAGACCTGGACCCAACCACTCAAGGCCACATCCTAGGGTGGCATGGCTGCCCCCGCTACCTGTTCACCCCTGGGCAGCCCTTCAGCAAGGTGGGAGCTCCTCCAGTCCCACCACAGGGAGGTGGACTGTGGGTCTGAGTCCCCCCTGGGGCTCTGAGCAGTGTCTCCATCGTGGGACGGGAACGCTGTGGCATCTTACCTCTCCTTTGGCAGTATGAAGCGAGGTTGCCGGTGACAGCGTTTGCTGAGGTTGAAGAGCCGCCGGATGAGTCGGTGGGTTTTCCTGGAGAGCAGCTTCAGGCTGGCGCCCAGCTGCTGGTAGCGATGCTGGATGTCCAGGTCCATGGCCCAGAAGTGGGAGATGGCCGTCCTGTTCAGGAAACGGTCCCCAGGGAGCCTCTTCACCAGGGCCTGAAACTCCTCTGCGGAGAGAGAAAGATGGCATCGGCAGACCCAAGAGAGCAAGCGGTGAAGGTAGGGCTGGAGCCAACCTCCCTCCGACCAGGCTCTCAGGTCTTCACAGAGAGACGACCACCCTGGATCCTGCCCTGGAGCCCCACCACCCAGCCTGGGCTGCTCCCGGAGGAGGGATGGCAGGGAGGGAAATGCTTGGTGGGGTCTCCCCAGCCTCACCTGACTCCTCAAACTGGCCGTGGTGGCTCTCCCAGGTTTGCCGGAGCTGGGCCAGGCTGCTCTCCAGCGCCTGGACGTCGGCCTCGGGGCAGTTGCAACGGGCGAAGGTGGGCTGGCACTGGCAGCGGCAGTCGCTCCGGCGGCACACCAGCTCCCCGGCTGAGCTGCAGGCGATGTAGCTGAGGGCGGCCGCCACAAACCGCTCCCGCAGGTAGGAGGGGAGCACCGTCTGCAGCCCTGTGAGGGGGAGGCAGCCCCGAGAGCATCAGGGCATGCATGGAGCCCCTCAAAAACATCACCTGGGTGAGAAGGGAGTGAGCCTTCAGCCTCCCCAGGCTCCCCCCACCCTCACGTGATTTTCATATCAACTTGTTGTGGAGCCGCTTGTCTGGGTTCTGCATCGATCTTGGCTCTTCTTGGCAGATGAGCAACAACCTCATCCTGCCCGGCTTTGATTATTTTCATCCCCCCCCGCCCCCTCCCGAGCCCTTAAATTAAAAGCAGCATCTCAAGCCAGCGTCCTCCTGTGCAGTCCCCTGTGTGCCCACGAGCATCCCACAGAGGTCTGTTGCCACATCCCCGCCAGACTGGTCCTACCTTGGAGCTGCACTTTGTTCTCAGGGCTCTGCACCAGAACTGAGCTCACTGAATCCAGGTTGTCATAGTTGCTGCAGCCGAGTGGCCCCGTCCGCGTTTCGGTCACCTAAGTGGGGGACCCACATGAGGTCAGGGACACAGGAGGGCATGTGCCACCCCGCGAAAAATGCTGCAAACAACCCATGGCCAGGCTTGCCATGCCCCACTCCACGGAGCAAGGCAACGCTTGGAGAAGAGAACTAATTGCCTGCTAATTGGCTTGTTGACAGGCGGCAGCCCTGCCTGCAGCCCGCTGAAAAATGTGCCTTCATTAGCGTGCCCAATTTCCCATAAATAATGCGGATGTGCTAACTTTGCCTGCTCTCCCCCACTCTGTCTCCCCTCCCCGGGATGTGATCCTGCTTCTGGGCTGCCAGCGAGGCCCGGGGCTGCTCTCTCCCTGCGCTGACCTCCCCCTCACAGCCTCCCCTACCTTGATGGCGGCTGTGGCGATCTGGATGTGGTGCAGCCGGCGCAGCGTGCTTTCCCGGTCGATGAAGTAGGAGGCTGCCAGCTGGTGCAGGGTCTCCAGCGAGACCCCCGAGCTGTTCCTGGCGGCCCCCGAGGGCTCTGCCCTCCGGCTCAGCTTGCGCTTGTCCACAAAAATGGTCAAGGACTCCTCTCCTGGGGGGACATGCAATGCTTTCAGGGGGCTGCTGGGCTCCCCCCATTCCCCTTCTTGGCCGTATTTCTCCTGCAGTGCTCATTTTCCTACCCCCCCTCCTCCGCACACTGCCTCGTGCAAGGGAAGAGAGCAGGGAGCGAGCGCCCACCAGCACTCACCTCCCAGCGTGGCAGCGAGCAAGAAGTGGGTCCCATACTTTTTGATGAGGCTGTCGGTGATCTGCTGGGGGCTGGGCCGGCGTCCCAGCAGACGGATGTTGCGGATGAATTCAGGGGCCAGGGGAAGCGGCAGACTGAAGAAGTCTTTCCTCTCCAATGCCAAATTATTCACTTTCCAGCGAGCAAACTCCCTGCGGGAGGAGGGCAGCGGTGGGAAGAGGGGTCGAAGCCAGTCGGGCCATGCCATGGGCACACTGTCCCTTCCTCTGTCCCCAGCGTCCACCTCAGGGCAGGGGATCAGTAGGTGGAAAAACTCCCATTGGGACCATCCCGACCTCCTCAACACTGCATTGGAGATGAAGGACCTGCTGTGTGCGCTCAACAGCTATAGATCCAGCCAGAACGAAACTGTCGTCCATCCCATAGCCATTGATGGCGATAACGAGCAACAAGCAGCGGAGATGCTTGACGCTGATTAATCAGGCACCTCTGATGGGCATTAATCACAGCCCAGGGCAGGGCCAGAGCCTCTTCCAGCCCGTTGGGCTGGGTGGGCCTCATCCATCCTCCATCCCTACGGATCTGGGTGAAAACCCAACATCTGGGGGCTTCATGATTATAAGTATTGGCAGTGTTCTGTAGGCAGCTGGAGGCGCTGGGATGTGGTGAGGGTGGTAGCGGGACCCCTCGTAGCTCTGGAGGCTGTGAACATGCTCCCCCATCGCCCCACCGGCCCCCTGGCATTGCCCAGCCCCAGCGGGGAGTCACCAGCCTGCCACTGCCTCAAACTACCAACAGACCCGTAAACAACCGGTGGCTGATTTCAGCCTAATCGTCGGCATTTTGCTCTAATTAAAACCAGTCTGCGGCTTTCAGACGGTTTAATTAGGACTGGTTAGGAAAGGAAGGAGAGGGAGGAGGAGGAGGAGGAGGGAGGGCTGGATGGGCGCAAAGCATCTGAGAGGCTTGGTGGGCGTTGGTGGCCTCCCATTATAATTTTTGGGTCAGAAAGAGGGATGTTGGGGCCAGGAGCAGAGCTGGGGGTGAGGGAGGGGGTATGCTGCCTCTCCCCTTGCACACCCGCCCCCTGAGTGCTGGGCCACATGGAGCTGGGGGCCAGAAGCCCTGCACCAGTTCCCCCCCGCCCCGCATCTCAACCCACAGGCAAAGCAAGCTCCGAAGGCTGTTAGTGGGTTGTCTGCCTCAGAGGCGGCGCGAGAGCTGCTGCCCCTCCGTCTGCTCTTTCCTGTGCCACCACCATCACTGTCAGCATCCCCGGAGGACACGGGTCCCTCAGCATGGCAGCATCAGTGTGTAGGAATGGGGCAGGGAGGGAGAGGAGCTCTCTGGGGGTGCTGGGATGCATAACAAGGCTGCTGTCCCAGCAACCGCATCAGGTCCCTCAGGAGGGAGCGGCTGGGCTTTGCTCTGCTGCTGGAAATCCCAAAGGGTTAGCGACAACAAGGAGAGGAAGGGAAAAGGGCTTGTTAGCAGGATGTCACGGCTCCGATTAGTGCCAGGAGGCAGTGGAGTGTGTTTCCCATGCTTGGCTGTCATGGCCTGACCTGACACTGGGGCCAAACCTGGTTGTCTGCTGGCAAGAATCCCCCTTCAGTATTGGCCCTCACACGTGTAGCATCCCACTGCCACAGTCTATGGGGCGATGGCACTGGGGACATGCCAGGGAATCTGTCAGGGTGGCTTTTCCTCAGCTCCAGCATCATCCCAGCCCTAGACGGCTGACAGTCCAGGCAAGCTCAGTATCTCAGCACAGAGATGTCTTGGTGCATGGCAAAAGGACAAAGGAGCATCCTTCTGTGCCTCCCCCCGTAAGGGCTGATCCCATCTCAACCTGCACACCAAATCAGTCACGGCTTGGGGCAAATCCTGCCCAGGGCCCCTCGCAGCCACACCACGAGCAATCTTGGAGGGCTGCTGTTATGTTAGCCAGGAAAGCAGCATCTCACATCCACCCACCCACCGTCTCTCTCAATGGGCAGCCTCCTCCTGCACACGAGGGTCCGCTCTGCTGTGCCCCACACAGCCCCCGACACTGCAGCCCCCTCCCAGGGTGCCCACCGATGGGCTGACCCCTGGCGCTGCCGCTCACCTGTAGATCCTGTACCTGGTGGTGAAACCCTGGCGGTAGCGCTCCATGAAGTCCACATACTCCTGGGCTCGGTAGAAGGGTCCCCGGTCGGTGAGGAGCCAGTCGAGGGGCGCCCGGCCCGAGGAAGAGGAGGAGGATGATGAGGAGGAGGGGGTTGCAGCGGCAGCATGCTGCTGGGACACTGTGCCGCCTGCCCCACTGGCCACTCCCCAGCGGCAGCACACACTCAGGGCCAGGAGGACCAGCGGCCACGGGAGCATCGGCGGGGGCCCGTCAGCACGCGGGAGGTCCTGCCGCCCCATCCTGCTGCTGCCCAGCCGGCTTCTTCATTCTCTCGCCCCACGGCAATCCTCCGGGACAGCCCTGCCCTGCAAAGGCACCATGCGAAACGAGGAGATCGTGAGGCACAGTGGCACGGGGCAAGGTGCCAGGTGGGGTCAATTTGGCATGGATATAAACCAGGTGCCACCACGAGCTAAGGGAAGGTGGGGTTTGCTTTGGGGAAGGCTGTTGCTGAAGGGAAAGTTGGGCTCCTGGGAGAGCCATGCATCAGACGCGGACCAGTTCTGCCACAGGAGGTAAGCGTTTATGGGGTTAGGGGTGCTGGCTGCTGCTGAAGTTAAATGAAAACCTGGCTAGTGCCTGTTTTGAGAGATTTCTGGCTTTTTCATGGTTTTTGGATTTATTTTTTTTTCCTTCTTTTTCTCTGCTGTGCATCAGCCTGGTGAATCAAGCTTTCTCTGGTGGAGTGCCCATGTGGTGGGGAAGGTGAGCTGCCTCTGCACCCTGCTCTTTGGGGATGCCCGTCATGAGCGCGTGCAGCTTGTTTTAGGAGGGCTAAAAACCAATAAGCATAGCGAACTGGGGAAAAATGAGCTTTTCTAGGTATTGTTTGAGCTGCATGTGGTTGCCGTTAGACTTTGCTGTGCATCCTGCCAGTGGCTGAGGTGATTGATGGATGGAGGTCCACCCCAAGGCTAGCTGAGCTGATCACAGTGGTGTTTTGAATTCAGTTAGCATTTATGTCAAGACAAGACCTTTCTGGTCTTGGCTCAGCGTGGTGCTGTTTGTGGGAGCACACAGGGAGCTTTGGTGGGAGCAGCAGCCCCAGAGACAGAGCCTGAATTTGCAGGTGGAAGATGGGGAGCTGCAAGGTACAGCAGAGCTGGGGTGAGGTGAGGTGTCCTCTCAGGCAGCAGGAGTTGTTTGCCTAAAATTAAGGACCCCGGCACCGCAATGCTTCCCGGGGAGGTGATTTTATTCCCCCAGGCTGTGAGGAAGGTGGCCGGTGGGGGTCAGAAGCCCAAACGCTTGCCCCTGCCAAGCGCACACCAGCCCCAAGCTCTCCCAAACAGGGCTTTGCCAGATGAATCATCGTGCTTTAACATGTATTATTATTTTGAAAAAAAAAAAAAAAAATTTTTTTCTCCCTCTCTTCTATTTTTAAACCCTTAAGGGTGGTGCGTTTTGATTATGCTTTCTCAGCTTCTCGCTCAGCCCTCAAGGCCGGGGCCCTGTTAATTTTGAACAAAAGCTGAGATTTTCGCATCACCAGATCGGGGGTGCCAGGGCAGCGGGGCGGGCAGGGTTTTTTCTGTCCCCTCTGCACTGTTTTTTCCACATGTCATCCTGGTTTCTCCCAGCTTTGCAGGCAGCCTGCTCCTGACACATGGAGTCCCCCATGGCCACAAATCCTGACCCGAACAAATGGGTCCCCAGGGCCCTGCCGGGGAAGGCGGGGGTTTTGGGACCAGCAACATCAGGCTGGTTTCCTCACTCCACGCCGCCTGGAGGGTTGGAGGGGGCATCCTCCCCTGAAGCGTGGCAGGACCCAACGCTGGCCGCTCGTGTGCTGCCACGTGTGGGTGAGAGCTGAGCAGCCGAGGCACTTCAGCTGCTCTGAAATCTTCCCTGCCTGCATCAAAGCTGGACCGGGGGGAAGCAGGCAGCCAGGATGCCACAGCTATCCGGAGCAGGCAAGAATTTTGCTCCCCTCCTGGGAAGTATCTGCAGATGCAGTTAAAACTGAGGTGGCCTGGGAACCGAAGGAGCACGTGGGGCTCGGAATTAAACCCTGCAGCTGCGGGTCCTGCTGCTGCGCTCTGCAGGGTGACCTGGGGGACAGGGACAAGCTGCCATGCCTGGGGAGGGCATGGTGGAAGCCAGGGCCTGGCAGCAAATCCTAAAGCTGTTTTAGATGCTGACCACGAGCTAAGCCCTCCCTGACAGGGAGGAAAGCAAAGCCTCTGAGACAAGAGCACTCCTTTGAGCAGCATCTTTCTAAATGCTCCTCATGGAAACGCTCTGCCTGTAGCATTAAATACAGCTGTGCCGGCAAAACACCTTGCTAAAATAGCCGGTGTGCTAGGGAGCCTGCCTGTTGCACCACAAACGGGCTCGGCACTGACAGTCTCCTTGGCCTCTGTCATTGTCTGTGGCTTTTAGGTGGCTCCTGACCACCCCGGCTGAGGTGGAGCTGGGCTGTGGGCAGGGGCTGCTCCCTAGCTGGTCCCCTCCTCCTCCACTGGGAGCTGGACAGCCAAAGCCATGGATGCTTTTCCACAAGCGCCATGGGAGACCGGTCTCGTCCATCACCACTTCACACCACCGCAGGCTGGTACGGATGCTCTCACACCACACACCTTGCTGCCCTCCCTGGTGTAAATCAGGAGGACGTGGGAGCATCCTTTCTCTGATTCAAAGCACTGAAGGGATTTTTGGAGGGGGGGCAAGGGCCGGGGGGGTGGTGGAAGACCAGGCAGAGCACTGTTTCTTTCAGCAAACCATCCTGGGTGCTAACAACTTCCCACCAGCACTGGCTACCCCACTTGCTGCCACCACCACTGTGGGGGGCACCGCCACCTGCCTTCCCTGAGAGTGGCTCCCTGTGCTGCCCTTCC
>VXBH01005636.1:51840-68525 GCA_013400035.1 Rynchops niger | reverse complement strand
GGGCTCCAAGATGGCTTTGGCCGGGCTGTGCGCTCTGCTCGCCGGCTGCTGCCTGGCGGCGGGCAGCGGCCCCGCCGAGGCGGCGGCGGAGGCGGCGGCCAAGGAGCTGGAGTGTAAGCTGAAGAGCATCACGGTGTCGGCGCTGCCCTTCCTGCGGGAGAACGACCTCAGCATCATGCACGGCCCTTCGGCCGCCGAGCCCAAGCTGCTCTTCTCCGTCCGCAACGATTTCCCCGGCGAGATGGTGGTGGTGGATGACCTGGAGAATACGGAGCTGCCTTACTTCGTGCTGGGTGAGCCTCTGGCTGGGCCTGCCGGTAGCGCCGGTACGCCGCGGGTCCCCTCCCCTCCCGGCAGCGGGCCCCGAGCATCCCCGGCCGCGGGGCTCCTCCCTGCGGCACCAGAGTGCGGGTACCCTGCAGCGTCTCGGCCCCGGTGCCGGTTCGCCCCGCTGCAGCGTCTCGGCCCCGGTGCCCGTTCACCTCGCTGCAGCATCTCAGCACCGGCTGCAGCACCAGGGTGGATGCTGGGGAGATGCTGCAGGTCTGGGGTGCTCGGTGCCTCCCCTAGGTTGCCGTCTGCCGGGGCTCATCCCCAGCTTGGTGCATGGTCACTGGCGGCTTGTGCTGGCAGGAGGCCCGCAGACTGCTTCCAGCGTGGCTGGCCGGAGGCGAGGGTTTCTGCTTTGTCTGCCCCCGAGCAGAGTCACCTTCCCTGCAGCCTGGTGAAAAAAAAAACACTTTGGTGCCAGCGTTTCCCATCCCGCTTGTGTGTGCTGTCTCCAGTACTCCTGCCCCCAGGTTTAGGCTTTGGCCTGCTCACGTAGTCCAGGTGGTTCCCGCCCGTTCTAGCCAGGCCTCTGCGCTTCACCCACTGTGTGAGACTCATCTCCCCAAATCTGATGGGCTTCTGCAGTTTTCAAACCCCCAAAAAAACCCAACGATTTGCTCCTTTGTTCACGTTGGGACCAGAGCAAGGCCACTTGTGCCCAGGGACTTGCTTCCCTCCACACCACCTGGAACAAAGTCACGGAGATTTTTAATTTTTCATGATATTTGTGCAGAATACCAGCTTCCTACCACCACCCAAGGCAAATGCCGCCATCACTTTCCTGGCAGTCCCATGGGGACTGTGCACAGCTCCTGCAAGCCTTGTCCATCCGTTGCTGCTCCAGCAGCACCTTGGGTACCTGTGAAGTTTTTAAAATGCCACCCTTGTCTGGATGTTGTCTCAAAAATGAGGCTCTGGCGTGTTGTTGTGCATGGCATTGCCCCCCTGTGCCGTCTTCAAGCGCAGGCAGAGTGTAGCGGTGGCCACAGCCTGGATTTTCTCCCCAGTGCTTCATTACCTCCATGGCCCCTAGACACCTCTCTGTGGAAAAAAATCCCCTGGTCCTGGGTGCTGTGCTGGCTCGGGGTAGCGCTCACTGCTGCATGGGCATCCCCCTTCTCCTGGGAGAAAGGCAGAGGCAGATGGGGGGCTGTTGATGCCATGGGGTGGGGGTGGTAGGCACGGGAACACCCAGAGACAATTTGCTTGAGTCCGGGGGCTGTGCNTGGCCTCCCCCCCCCCCCCCAGTCCCCCAGTACAAGTCCGAGCCCTGTGCTGCGGGATGCTGCAGCGGAGGCCGGAGAGCGTTGCTGTGGCAACAGGGCGGCAGCGCGAAGGATGCAGGGGGACATGCAAGCATGGCCGCCAGTTCCACGCCGGTTTGAGACCCCCAAAGGCGACCGAGTGCTTGTCCCCTGCCTCCCTTGGACCCGCTCCCAGGGAGCCGAGCCCCAGTGGGTCCTGTGGCCTGGGATGCTGCCAGCGGGGAGTGTCTGGGCGGGGATGTATGGCTTTGATCGGGCAGGGGTCCCCAGGCGTGGCCCCTGACTGGTGCTGCGGGGATTTCCCCCTGGGGTTTTTCAAATCCATGAGGTGCCATACGCAGGGCAGCACAGGAAAGGACCCACCCGCCCTGACAGACCCCGCTGCAGCCAGGGCTTGCGCTGATGACGCCAGGCAGGGGGTTTGCTTTCACCTCCTTCTGCTTACGGCCACCAGACAAATATGAGGATGGCTGGCCCCGTGCCAGCGCACCCTCATGTCCTGGTGATGTCCGGGCTCTCCTGGACGTTACTGCCTGGGACATTGGTTCCTTGAGGGGCTCTGGGTGCACGGGGCTGTGCCGACCCCCGGCACGTAGGGGATTGGGCTGTGGAGACACAGACGTGGTTCCAGTACAAGTCTCCCTGCCCTGGGTGCCAGGGCTGGGGGCTGGGCTGTCAGGAGGGGGCACCTCAGGGGCGCCCTGTTTGCCAGGGTTTTGGCTTGCTGACTCCTGGGAAATGCCGTGGTAAATCTCCTTCCCTCTCCACAAGAGAGGGACTTGCTGTGAAGCCACTTTGCCGTGTGTGGATATTATTATTGTTATTGTTGTTGTGCTGCTTTGCCGTGTGTGTATGGGGGTCTTGTTGTTGTTGTTGTTGTTGCTATTATTATTTGTAATTGTTATTACTATTAGCCTGGGCACTGCTTCTGCATGGCAGAAGCTCTGAAGTACATAGAGCTTGCAAGTGCCAGACTTAGTAACTCAGAGGCTGCATCTTCTGGAGCTGGAGAGCCCCCAGCCCCAGAAATCCGTGGGGCAGAGGGCATCACTGCTGGCTCTGTGCACTCGGTGGGGACGTGGCCACGTCAGGTTGGTGTGTGGAACCGGTGTCAGTGGCTGTGTTTCCACAAGGCTTGCGTGTGGCTGGAGGGTGCATTTGAGTGTCCTTCCAGGAACCTGGCTTCACACAGTGCTTATTGCACTGTCCCTGGCAAACTCCAGACCCATTAATTGTGCCCAGTAACGTGTCGGAGCGGTGGATAATCCCCATGTCCACCTTTGTGCCTCTGAGCCAGGTCTGGTTAAGGGTGTTTCTACTGGGGAGGGAGCTAGGGGACTGCTCCTTCTCCTCTTGGTGGTTTTCGGAGTCAGGGTTTTCGGATTCCCCTGCGTACAGGGAAGGGGCCCTCGAGGGGGAGCAGCCCTTGCCGGCTGGCAGGGACGTGGACCAGACCCCAGGGTTCTGCCCCCCAGGCCAGGGAGGGCCTGGCTTCAGGCTTGGAGCACCACGAAGGTCAGGCAGTGCTGCACAGGAGCTCCTGGCAGTGGCCATTGGTCACCTCGGCTCTGACACATGGGGTCTCGAGCCACTCCCTCAAGGTTACTGCAAGCCTCAGTTTCCCCATTGTCATGGTTTGGGCCAGGCTGGCCATTAAAACGAATGACAAATGGATGCTCTCTTTAACGTCTCTCCAAAGGTAGAGAAGAATGAGACAGAGAGACTTATGGATTGAAAAGAAAGCTAAAACTACTTTAATGAGATATTAATAATAGAAAGAAAAGACAATAATATTGAAAGTAATGAAATGTATACAGTGTATACAAAACCAGTATCGAGCTCCCAGGATGACGATCACGTCACCAGCAGGCACTGGGAAAGTCCCAGGCTGGACTCAGCCATGGACAGAAACTGGATTCCGTATCTGGATTCAGGAACGCACAGATTGGGATCAAAGGCAGATGGACAGACAGGGTCCTCCTCAGATGCTGGCAATTGAAGAAAGAGGCTGACCCCTTTGATCCCTCAGCTTTATACTGAGCGTGATACGGATGGGCTGGAGTGCCCTGTTGGTCAGTTGTGGGTCAACTGTCCTGTCCGATTCTCCCCGCGAGTGTTACCCCTCTACGCTCTTCAGCTTCCGACCCTCCAACTTGGTACGTAACAAAGTTACCTGACCTTGGTTGTTATAGCAGTAAGTACAAGCAGGAGCCTCTCTGCGTACCATCCATCGGAATTTACTATAAACATCAGACCGGATAACCGCTAGAAGCGGACACCGTCTGAAAAATATGCTGTAAATTTCAGAGAGTTAGAGAGGCTTAACTGAAAAGTAAAATTACTGAAAAGAAAATCAGTTCTGTTTTACCTCAAACCAGGACACCCGTGAAGATGGCGGGAGCATGCAGGGAGGTGGCTGTGGCAGGGACTGCAGCTGGGCTGGGGGCAGCAGCCAGGAAAGGGTCAGGATCGGGGAGCCCAAGGGTATCTGGGTGTCATCCTGCTCCGGTCCTGCCTGTCCCCCTCGAAACCCTGCTAAATAATTCAAGTGCTTTCAAGCTTGGCTGGCTTTCACGGAGACTGGTGTGCTGGAAACAGGTGGTTTCCCCTGCCTTGGTGGCACCTCCCTGCCCTGGTGGCTGATCCGGGCATCCCANCCCGCTAGAGACGTACTGGGGTCTTTGGAGAGCCACATAAGGTGGTTGCTAAAAACAGCGTGCTGGGCCTGTGTGTTGAACCGGGCACCCCGAAACTGGCTGTCACCCCCGCCCCCACCCTGACGAGATGATCCAGTGACATAATCGACTCAATGAAGAGTGCAGAGGTTGCGGGCATCCCTTCACCACCGGTGGGCGGCATGGCAGGGATTTTGATGGACCCCTCCCGAGCCAAGCTCGGTGGGGGCTCACCCATGCCAGCAGGGATAATGGGGAGCTGGGGGGCTTTCTGCCGACCTCGGGGTCTGGGGGAAAGACGTGCGTGGGGACTGGTATCCATCCCATTCATGTGTTTGCTTCTCCAGTAGTGGTGAGCTGCAGGGGCTCAGTCAGGGTCCTGGGGGGACGCGTTTGCTTTGCCTTGCCTTGATCCACAGCCCTGTGGCTTTAGATTTATATTTATCTTTACCCAAGAGGGTGAGGCATTGCTCATTGCTTGCTCTGCGTGCACCATTTCTGGGGCTCGTCCCCTCTTGTGGCTGTCCCAGGGCCAGAGTCGGGTGCATCAAGCGCGTTGGTGCTCGGCCCTCTCAGATGTGGGGATCCCGTGGCTGCTCCCACGTTCCTCCGAAAGCAGAGGGATAGGTTTTGGGACTATGACCCCTGGTTTATGATGAGGGGAGGTGCTTGGGCAGGGCTTTCAGCTGCTTCGTAGGTCCCTTTGCTAATGAACAGGGCATGTTTTAATTGCGCTGGCCACCTTCTTGTGCACGTGCCGTCTCGCTGCCTGCGTTTGCTCAGGGGGAGCTTGGTGGCACACCATCCCCAGGTGCATTGCCTGTCATGCTCCTACCCATAAAAACGCGCGTGGTTTTATATGTGTGACCTCACAAGGACTCCGACACCAACCCCCACTGTTTTGCTGCGGGGTTTTTTTCCCACCCCCTGAATTTTCAGGAAGCGGCAAGGGCGTGGGAGCAGGGAGGGGGCTGCTTGCTGGTGCGCGCGGGGCTGCTTGCATTTAAAAGTAGCCTGTTTCATCCTGCTTTAAATCAAGGAAGCCTCCATTTGCAATGGTCACCTTTCATCTCCTTTCCTGTTTGTTGCATTAGTTGTGTTTTTTCCGAAGGGATGCCACGTCTCACTGGTTGGTGGCCATTAAGAAATGCTAATTACCAGCTCAATATTCCCTGTCCGCTAGCCTTCACACCCCCTTCCTCCTGGCTGCTTGGCTTGGCAGCATCCATCTGCATTTGGTATGTCATTAAGGGGATTCACACTCCTGCAGGCTGCTAATTTTTTGGGCCCCATCCTTTGCAGGTTGCAAACTGGTGTGCGGGGTATTTATTAGCATCCTAGCTTCCCATGGCCCCCTGGGCTCGGTGGAGATTTGCAGTGTCATTAAAAACTGCGCAAAAGACAACGTCTTTGACTCCCTCGCTCGAGTAATGCACCAGATATTTGAAAAGCGAAGTCTTGAAATGCAGTTTTGTGCATAAAATGGACTTGAGGCATGAGAAAATGGAGCTGATGGGTTGAACCCTTACTTTCTGGACACCGGATAATTCGAGATCTTGAAATACCGGATGGCTTCTTATGTCCTGTTTTTTTTTCCCTGAGCATGGAGGAGCTGAAGGAACTTTTTCTGCCTGCCCGGTTTCCAGCCCAGCTGTCATGCCCTGAAATGGGGGCAGTGCAACCCCTCACCCTCTGACTTGCCCTGCTCCTCATCGACTTCACGGGAGCCTTGGCAACAGAGGATGGTAGAAGGTTCTTAACTTCAATGACTTTAATAGATTATCGTAAACTCAGGCCTTAATACAGGCTGTCATGATTTCAAATTATCTTACTTTTAAATTAAATAGATCCCTTTATAAATACAAAATCAATTCTAATTTTTCAGGGGGGTGAGATTTTTCAAAGGCACTGATGAGCTGGGCATATTTCACTGCTCTTGAGTATCTTCCTGAAATATCTAATCAATTTTTTTTTTGGTTAAATCTCTGCTAAGCTCTTGACTGTGCCAGTGGATGCTCTGGCCATGACTTCCTTGGGTTAATGATGGTGGGGGATAGTACAGGGGGTTGTGGGGGCCACGAGATAGACTGCTGCGGGGATACGGGCTGCCACTAATCGGGCTGACAGGTGGCTGGCACGCCTGCCTGCCCCAGCTCTTCTTTCAGGCTGCGCGGAGAGGCGGCGGGATGTGACACCCGTCATCTCTTATCCACAACCCGGGCGTCTCCCTGCTGCCGCAGACTGCAGGAGGTGGTGTCCCCCCCACCATCTACTCTCACCCTCCGCCAGCTCCTAAATGGCCCCCGAGGAGGGAAGCAGGAGTCAAGGGGCTGCAGGGTTGTGTTATCCCTTTTTTTTTTTTTTTTTTTTTTTTTTTTTGTCACTTCCATGTCAGGTGGGAAGAGCATCCCTTTGGGTTTTGATTAGGGGTTATTTGACCCCACTCCTCTTGCCCAGGTCTGGGCACCAGCGGTTAGTCCCAAAGCTGGTGGCATGCAGGGCAGGCCTTTGGTCCTGGCCCTCTGTGGTGGAAAAGCAGGTTTCGGGGTGGTGTGGTGCTGGTTCCCAGCTCAACTTCACTTCCAAGGGAGGCAAGGACCCACCAGTATCACCACGGGAGCTTCCCTTCCCCATCACACACCCTGTAAGACCAGGGCACGGCATAGTGCTGCAGTCGGGCTGGTCCCACCACTGGACCCACAGCATCGCTCTGGTGCGAACCTTGCACCTCGAAATAGGTGTAATGGTGAAATAATGGAGCAAACATTAAGAAATTCTTAAGTACCTAGAGAATAACGGAGTTAAATTATATCAGAGGAGCTCAATTGACTTGCTTAGATTGATTGAATTACTAAATGAGCCTGACTAATGGAATGGAGTGGATATATCGGACTTTTACTCAAGATCCTGAAATAATTTCTCTAATAAGATTGTGAGCCATTAATTGAACTTGGCTTTGATTCTGGACACTGTCGCATGCACTGAAACCTGGCAGTATGATCTATGCTCCCGTGTGCTTGGCCAAGGGGGCGGCCGCCAGCACCTCCCAGCCAGGCAGCTTGGAGGCTGGCCAGGGGCTTCACTGGGGGCATCCCAACCCACCCACACCAGGACCTGCGCTGGAGGAGGGACCCCAAAACTCCCCATCTCAGCAATCCTCCTGCCTGCTGGCAAAACAGCCGAGGCTGTCCCTCTGCCTGCCCTGGCAGTGGGACATGCTTAATTTCCTTCTGCTGCCAGCAGCTGATCACCTGGCCAGAGTCCTAACCCCCACTCTTGCCACTGTGGGTTGAATTTGAGGCGGATGCTTTGGGGTTTACATCTCCAAATTCAGGGGTACCACCTCCTTCCTACACCTTCCTGGGGTCGTTGGTGCTAGTGGTGGGATGCCATTGATAGTGCCCAGAGCACTGCCTGCTGCCCAGTCTGCGGTGTGGGATGCATCCCTCTCCATCGCTTGCCTCCTCCTTTTTCCTCCGTCAAATTCAGCCCATCACTGAGACCTCAGTGCTGCTGCACCTCCTTCCCTCTCTGATGCTTCGATGCTTGCTTTTCGCGCTGGAGTTGCCCTCTTGAGTGCTGGCAGCAGAGGCCAGTGTGCCCCCAAAGGTGCCCCCAAGGCCTGGGGGCTTGCAGAGCTTTCAGCAAAGGAGAGAGAGACCATCAAGGGAATGCATCCTGCCCCAGACCTGCCCCAGAGCACCTGGTGGGGCAGGACAGGCTCATCTAATATGGTTTGAGTGCAAACCACTGGTGGGACCCCATTCCTGCCCTTGTTCCTGGCCATGCAAGGTAAACCTGACCTCTCCACAGCCCTTTTCCAGACGAAGGATGGGGCCAGAGTGGAGAAGATGACCTGCTCTGAGCCACTAAATCACTGAGTGCACCCCCATGCCTTGTCACACACCCTCTTCCAGGTGATGGAGCCTCACCTATGAGCAGGGGAAACACTTAAATCCTAGTAGGCAGGGTGGAAAACACTGCAGGAAAGTGCGCAGAATCCCTGGGAGGAGCTCAGGGTCCCCTATGGACAAACTGAGGGTGACCAAGGCTCAGGAGGGAGGCACAGGGTGCACATCCCCGTCCTTACGGACACCTTGACCCCATGCTGTGCCCATCACCGACCTGCTTTCTTAAGCAAGGGGAAAAAAAAAAAAAAAAAGAAATGGGGATTTTGTCTCTGGGAACCCGTTGCCACAGCAACCGTGCATCCAGCTGGCTCCAGCAGCAGTGGGGCTGGGAGGGAATCTCACTGACCCAGAAAGAAGCAGGGGGAAGCAGGCCGTGGGGCCGCTTGGCTTTTCACCGGTGGGTACCAGGGTCTGGCAGGGTGGGCAGGGGACCGAGGTGGCTGCAGGGGGCCAGGCCCTCTCTTTTGGTTGGATGTGCAGGGCAACGCTCCTGGCTCCCTTTAATCGTTCCCAGCCTTAATTTCTCAGACCGCATTCTGGCAGGGATGTTCGGGTCCACTCCCATTCCTGCCCCGAGAACTGTCCTGCTTTTGGGGTCTGGGCTGCCCATGTAGGAGCTCCCCAAAAACCCCCCAAAGCTCTGTGGCATGTTTCATCCCCAGGAACTGTCTCTGGACCACACAGTGGAGGGGATCCTCGGGCAGCTGCACTCCTCCCTGGCACTATCTCACTGCTGCCCTTCTCTCCCCACACCGGTGGCATTTGCATCTGGGCCACATCCCATTTCTTACCTTTTTAGATGGTTGCTTAACCAGCTAAATGGAGGCTCCGAAATCATCTCCCTGTGAGTCTTGCTGCAAAGCGGTCCTTCAAATGAAGGAATCTTTGCCTGGCGGGATTAAGGCAGCATCTGGATGGTGATGGCTCTGTCATTTAAGACTGGTTGTCCTTTTACTTGCAAAGTGCTGGTCTCTGGCTTCTCTGCAGCCAGCCTGCCTGTGGCCGGCAGCTCACCCCAAGCAGTAGCGCTTTGGAGGCTGTGGGATTTGTCTAGATAAGGGAAGATTTTTGATTGCCAGGTTCTGGCGCCCTGCTATGGCTTAATGCTGAGAAAGTGCCTGGAGGAGAGCATCCTCCGCTCCCGTGCACTATGTTGATTTGTCTGATCCTGTTTTACTGCCCTGCAGCCAGGGGATGCTTGGGATGGATGCTCACTTTGTGCTGCTGGCACTGAGATCTTTGGGGTCTAAGTCGACCTCACGATTTGCTTTGCTGCAAGGCTTCGTTTGCTGGTGATGGGCACAGGCAGGGGTCTGAGCCTGTCCCCTCAGCTATGTCCTGCCTGCAGAGCCTGAGATACGCTGGGGAATGGGCAGCTGCCTTTTTCACCATTTATATTTGAAGGATGTGTAAAGATCCTTGAGGAACCCTCTAGCTGGTGGTGGCACATTGGCCACACAAGTTCAGGGTCCACAGCCCCGATGCAAGAGGAGATATGGTCCCTTTCCTGGCCGGCTCTGAGGCATTTCAGTAATTAGGATGACTAACGAGCATAGCAGACCAAGCAGCTATGGGGGATGCAGAGAGCTGGCTTTGCTCCCTCGAGGAGCTGATCCAGCTGAAAACTAACCTGGGGGAGAAAAGAAGCTGGTGAAGGGTTGGAGAAGGCGGCAGCAGATGTTAAGGAGACCCTGCCTGCGCCCTTGCACGGACACATCGCTTCTGCTTGGTCTGGCAAGGGCTGTATTGCCTCGGGAGCGCTCCCCAAATCCAGTCCGTGGTCCAAGAGAAATCATTGCTTGGCTGCCAGAGCCCTTTGGGATGGAGGTCTGCCTGATGGGCCGGGGAAATGGGGTACAGGCAGGACCCTGACCTTGGTTTTTGGGAGCAGCACCTCTTGTTCCTGTCTCCTGCACCCTCCCCCCCCCGCCAAAAAACCTGGCTGCAATGTCACCATCACAACACAGTGACTGCCTGGGAAAGCAGATATTAACAAACCCGAAATATCCTGGGGACGGGCTCTTATGTGATGGGAGACGGTTACCATGGAAACCTCCTTCAAATAAAAAAAAAAAAAAAGAAAGAAAAAAGCCCCTGAAATTTAAAGCAGCCCTTGTAGCACAGAGGAACTGTAGACCTCGTTATGGATTTTGGCAGCCCCCCTTTTTTCTTTTATTTGTTCCAGCTAAAAGCTCCAGGAGGCAAGGCAATTAATTTGAGCATCCTAAGGGGACAGAGAGGGAGGGCATGGTGCTGGGAACCTGCTGCCCAGGCCGGTGGCCTCCTGGTAATTGCCGGTGCTGCTGCACCGCAGCCAGCAAATGCCCTCCCGTAATGGGGTTTCTCCACCACAGAAGAAGCAGCAGGGCGTTTTTTTAGAAGAGGTGGCTCAAGGCTTAAACCCCCCCTTCCTAGCTCTGTAGGTGGAGGGTGGGATGGGGGTGCGAGCAAAGGGTTCAGGGTGCTGCAGGAGGAGCGAGGATACGGGAAACGATGCGAGGGCACAGCTCCAGGGGTGATTTGTCTTTACACGTGCGGCATTGGGATGTAGCACCCTTTCTCCTGCTGAGAAGGGCAGTATCATGGCAGGGGGGCTCCTGTGGGGAGCTGAACTGGCTGGCTTCCGTGGGGAAGGGGAGGTGCCTGGGAGAGGAGATATCGTGTTCCCAAATTTTCTTGCCAGGTTCAACTTTGCAGCTGTGGCCACGGGGTCCTGGGCGGCAGGGGGTGGGGGGTGATGTCCAGCTCAGTGAAGACTTCAAATTGCTGCGGTGCTCTCAGCTTCTCCGCTTCCCTAACGATGTCCCCAGTGTCCGCAGCTGCTGGGGAATCTGAAAACATCAGGTTTGGACCGGAGAGCCCGCCGTGCTTCCCACTGCTCCGGGCTGGCCCCGAGCTCCTCTGGATGCTGCTTTCCTGGTGGCGGTCATGCTGGGGCAGAGATGTTTTCCCATCCCAGAGCTGCACCTCCCCAACCTTTCCTCTATTCTTCAGCCAGAAATAGCTGAGCTCTGGCTTTTGTGGCTTTGGAAGAGCTCTGGAGAGGAACAGCAACGGGACTCGAGAGCCCTCGTGCTGGCGTGGAACTGCTGGCTTTCTTGCTGGCAGAAGGGACAAGCTAGGGAGTTTGCCTTTGCAGACATGCCACTCGTGGCCTGGGAATTTGGGGGGAATTACAAATGTCTCTGCCAACGCGTGAGTGGGGAGCTGCAGGGGTCTCGTGCCATGGGCTGGGATGCGTGTCCAAGCATCCACGAGCAAGACAGTGCCCGCAACGTCCTTCCAGGGAAAAATCAAACCAATGTTATTAGCTCTTCAGCAGGAGCTACTCTCTTCCCAGGCGTGCCGTGCCCCTGGCATGCTCATACCTGGTGGGCAGGAGAAATAGCTCAGCTGCTTTGGTAGATGGTGGAAACACCTGTGAGCTGGGGAGGGGAATGCATTGCACGCATCGAGCCTGCACAGGGAACCTTGGACTTGAGCTGGCTTCCACAGCTTTTTATTACCATGCTTCCTCTTTTTCTTGTGTGTTGAGTAAGGCACGTCGCTGGTTAACAGACGGAGGGCTCAGCTTAAGCTGCTGTGTCCCCACAAGTCCTCCCTGTGCCGGCTGGCACAAAATGGGGTGAAGGGGTGTCCCATGGGCGCTGGGGCTGGGGGCTGAATGAGGGATGCAGAGGTTCCCGGGATGGACACGGTACACATCTCCCCGTGGGATGGTGGTGGCGTGGTCAGCCTGGGCTGGATCCAGCAGCCTCCTTGTAGTTAAAGCTCAGTGCCAGGGAAGAAGGGCTTTTCACATGCTGCGAGATGAAAGGCAGCATGTGGGTGAAAGACAGCTGTGCCGGCAGCGGGAACGTGTCGGGATGATGGAGGAAGGGCAGGAAAGGAAGGACCACGGGGTGGGAGGAGAGACATGGTGGCAGGAGGTAGTAAATAACTGGAGGGACCATGCGAAAGCCAGGAGGCATTAGGAGCGGTGATGAAGAGTATTGGCAGAGCTGCTCACTAGGGGTGTGAGCCGCGGCATCCCTGGTGGTTTCCTGAAGCCACTGTGCGTGGAGCCCAGCAAAGCGCCCTTTGGAGCTAATCACCGCAGGAATTAATGGCTAGTTTCACATCAGGTGGCAGCATCTGTGTCCTGAGAATAAGCCCTGCAGAGGCCGTGGCTGTGTATTCGGCAAGTTTCTGGCCGAGGAACAGAGGAGGTGGCAGGCTCGCCTGCTGAGCCCTGGTCTCAGCAACAGCCACAGCCTGCAGGCATAAAGTTGAGCTGTGGCTGTAATTGCAGGAGTTTGCAGTTACACGGTTCTCAGCGTCTGGAAGGGTTCTTCGTTCTCAAGATACCGAAAATGCAGCTCACTCCTTGCCCTTGATTTAATTTTGTTTGCCTATAGAAATGCTGCATATTTGCTAAAATGGGCTGCTGCATCCCTTTGGCGCAGGAGGAGCGAGCGGCAGCAGCCTCTTGCTCAGAAACCACCTGGTCACGGAGGTGCTGCCCTGGCCAGGGCGACCCTTGGCACTTCGCTGGGCTGGAGCATCCCANGAGGGAACTTTCTGCCCGTGTTTATGACACTGGGGTTTCCTTTTCCTTTCCAAAGGCGTGAGTGCTGCCTGAAAAGACAGGCAGGTAAATACAGGCAGGGCCGTGCTGATGTGCAATAGCATTACAGCTGATGGGTGCTGAAACTGAAGAGCGGCGTTACATAATTTGGACTGCAATGCAGAAACGCTTGATTAATTTTTAATTATCCAATTGCCGCACTTATACAGTGCTCAACCTGGGAAGCAGGGTTGGCCCACGGGCACATGCGAGGGGACCTCGCTGGCAAAGGTGACGGGAAAGCCTTCTCTTGTGTTCCCATTCCTCCTGGCATGGCGGGTAGAGATGTGTCCTCGTGGCACCGGCATGCATGGCAGGAGTGGGGCTGAGCCACGGTGGCTGGAAAGGATGCTCTGCAGCCGCATTGAGGACTGAGGGGTGGTCCCGTCGAACGGTGGGAGAAGGGATACAGGTCTGCAAAGGTCTCAGAGGTTTCTCTGGGTAGCAGTGTTAGGTAAATGGAAGACTCCATGGTTGCTTTGCATCCAGATTTCCTGTAACTGATGGTAAAAGAGCCCCAAGTGCCTCCCGGGGTGGGTTTGTTGGGAGGCGGGAGAAATGGCGAAGGAGCTGCCATAGACATCATCTGTGAAGCACCCTTTTTTCCCCTCCCTATTTCTCCCCCTCTTTCAAATCCCCGCTCTGCACTTTCTGTCCTTCCTACAAAGGCAGCTGCTTTGGAGCAGCTTAGGCTTCAAAGTTCCCAAAATAACAGAGGTTAAAATATATTAGAAAAGAAAAAGTCGCTGCCCTACTTGAACCAGGGCTCAGAACTTTAAAGTCCCTGCAAAGAGCGCCCCGTGGTGTCCGCGGGCGGGCGTCTTGATGCTTTGGGGTCCTGTTTTCATCCTCCTGAAGTCACAGGAAATTTGGCAGTAGCCAGGGTGAGATTGCGGGTAGTTGCATCCGTTGAAAGCCACAGGGGGTCCTGCTGCTTATGCTGCCTGGGGCGGGTGTGTGTGTGTGTAATCCATATAAGACCTGTCCTGGGGGAGAGGGTTCTAGTGGCTGCAGTGATGGGCAGGTGTGTGTGGGTGACATGGGTGTCCCCAGGGCTGTGTCCTGCACCCACCAGCTCTGTCCCCTGGCCAGGCAAGGGGGCAAATGGCTCCTCACGGGGTGGGTCCGTGCTCAACATGGTGCTTTGTGCCTCTGCTGGCTCCGCTGATTTATATAGATCATCAATGTGACAATTATATACACCTGCAGTTTTAATTACCTCCATTTTCGTCAGGCAGCGACAGATTTATGCCCCTATTCAGTTCCTGTAAATCTGAAACAAGCTTGACTAGACCCAAAAGTCCTCCCATTGATCACCGCGCACTGGCTGGTCTCTGGCCCTCTTGACAAGCTCTTCTTTCAAGAGCGATAAATTTAAGATGCNTCTTTCAAAACCTCTCCGCAAACTTTAAAATGGAGCTTGAAAACAGGTAAGAGCTACTAAGCACCGAAGAACTTATGACATTAGGCTGCACTGGGCAGTAGCCCATGCCTGCCTTCTCCCTCCTGGTATGGGGCCACCTATGAGGATTTGTCCTGCCCCCTAGACCAGCATTGGTCCCGCCAGAAGAGGTAGGTGGATGAGGAGGACCACTTCTTGGAAAAACTCTTGGTTCTGCTGTTGGCAGGAGAGCAGACAGGGTTATTTTGATCCTGTTTCACCCCAGGGAGGGCCACCGCATCTCTCCCATACCCCAGAAGACAGGCAGGTCCTGGCTCTCCCCCCAGGAGATGAGGAACAAGCGGCTGTGCTCGTTTCCTGTGCCGAGCACGAGGACGCCAAAATAATGTCTAATTCACCTGACCTCTTGGCCTTGGCGCAACAAGCACTTAAACAAATTAGTCTGCAGGAGCGGGCTGAAGTTTGCCCTTGAAGTGAAGCCCATGTCATCGCTGTAATGCATCCCCCCGCTTCCTCTGCCTGTCTCACCAGCACTGCTTCCTGACCTCGCCTGTACGATATGCTCTGATGTCTTGCTAAGTGCCTGGCAGATGGGCTGGAGTGGCCGGCCATTACCTTCCCTGCCAGCCCGCAACAGATATAAATAGCCCTTTGCCTCCCCATGAAAATTGTTGGCTGGCTTGGAAAGCTGAAGGTAATCTTGGCAGGCGTCTTGGGTCAATGGGGTCTGACGGCACCGAGGGCTGGGGTTTGGAGGCGGGGAGTTGCTGGTGGGTGGCAAGAGGGTGTCTCAATGGGAGGGAGCTGCCGTGGGGGTCTCCTTCCCCTAGCGATGCAGTGCCTGGAGGAGCAGGCGGGCTCAGCCACTCTCGAAGGGACACGTTGGGGTGGGACGCCTCCTCAAAGGGTGGGGCGGGTAGCACCTAGCTGGCTTTGCAGCCCCCCACCATCCCCAAGACACCAGGCAGTGTGGAGTGCAGTGGGTTTGTGTCCCTTGGCATGTCCAGCCATGGCAAGTAACTGATACTTGGGGAAAAAAAAATGTTAAAAACGCAGCTTGGTCCTTTCCCTACTGCTGAGGTCTGTGCCACAGGGATTTCTCGAGCGGGGATTTGTCTCTAGGCTGTCTGTCTCGATAGCTGCTGGCAGCTTTGTCTTCCCTGAATTTGGTTCCTTTCTCAGTGCTTTCCTACTTTATGGTAGATGAAGGAGAGCCTTTTGTTAGTTTTTGCAGTCATAATTTTTACAAAGTGAGAAATAGTGAATAAACATTGCCTTTCCCGCTTCCCTACTGGCTTCATGAATTTATAGGCTTTTATCATGTCCCTGCTCCATTGTTTGTTTTCCTTGCTGAGGGGTCATAACACAGTTGGTTTTCCTCTCCGCAAAGCCGTTTGAGACGTCTCATGTTCCTTGAACTCCCCCCACCCCGACCCCAAACCTTGCTAGCTCTGCCTCCTCTGTTATGAGATGGCTGACCTGAATACCGCTTGCAAGATTCGAGATCAGCTTGCTTTCACCAAAGTTGAATTTCACCTGCCCACTTCCTTGCCCACTTTCCTCGCCCACTTTCCTCCAGCACTTCACAGCTTTAGCTTTGTGGAAACTAAATTTAGTGTTGGTGACCAACTTTGTCATTCGCCTCCTCTTCCAGAGCGTTTCTGAACAGCCAAGGTTCTGACAAAGATCTCCATGGGGTTTCTTGGTAACCTCCTTTCATTTTGAAAACTAACCTCTTATTCCTCCTCCACCTGGTGGGCTTTAAGAGGACTTTCCCTCTTATCCCAACTCCACTTTGGCACTTTGGGAAACTTTGAGGGTGGATTTTGACAAGGATTCTTTGAAATGAGTCCATCAAACTGGATCACCCTTATCTACTGCTTACAGTGTTGAGCGACCCATATTTACCTATGCACCTACCAATTCCTCTAACAAACTGTCCAGGGCAGAAGTAGGATTTACTGGTCTATAATTTCCATGATGCGCAAGAGCTTTTTTAAGAGATTGCAGTCTCCTCTGCCAAGTTTTGCTCCTCTCGTTGCTCATCCTTTCACAGAATCACAGAATCGCAGAATCTTCATGGTTGGAAAGGACCTTTGAGATCATCGAGTCCAACCAAACAACCTACAGTCTCTGCCACTAGAGCATGCCCTGAAGTGCCACATCCAGACGGTTCTTAAACACCCCTAGGGATGGTGACTCAGTCACCTCCCTGGGCAGGCTGTTCCAGTGCCTGACCACTCTTTCAGTAAAGAAATTCCTCCTAATATCTAACCTAAACCTCCCCTGCCGCAACTTCAGGCCATTTCCTCTGGTCCTGTCATTATTCACTTGGGAGAAGAGGCCAACCCCCACCTCTCTACACCCTCCTTTCAGGGAGTTGTAGAGGGCAATGAGGTCTCCCCTCAGCCTCCTCTTCTCCAAGCTAAACATGCCCAGCTCCCTCAGCCTCTCCTCATACGACCTGGTCTCCAGACCCCTCACCAGCCTGGTAGC
>VXBH01005636.1:0-41010 GCA_013400035.1 Rynchops niger | reverse complement strand
CGCAGGGAGGGATGATTGCCTTGCTGCTCTCCATCCTCTGCCTAGTGATGATCCTCTACACCCGCCGGCGGTGGTGCAAGCGGCGCCGGGTGCCGCAGCCCCAGAAGAGCGCCAGTGCCGAGGCGGCCAACGAGATCCACTACATCCCCTCGGTGCTGATCGGAGGCCACGGGCGGGAGAGCCTGCGCAATGCCCGCGTACAGGGCCACAACTCCAGCGGGACGCTCAGCATCCGTGAGACCCCCATCCTGGATGGCTATGAGTACGACATCACTGACCTGCGGCACCACCTCCAGCGCGAGTGCATGAATGGCGGGGAGGACTTCGCCAGCCAGGTCACCCGCACCCTGGACTCGCTGCAGGGCTGCAACGAGAAGGCCAGCATGGACCTCACACCAGGTGCGGATGGGACAGGGCAGCATGGGCCATCCCGTCCAACTTGTCTTGTCTCAATCATTCTATACATGTTTTCCCTTGAGCAATTTTCACATTTTTCTGGGGTTTTGTTGCCTGGGAGGTGTTGGTGGCACTCTGAAGGTGTTTCCGTCGCTGGGAGACCTAGCAGCCAGTTGAGAGCAGTCCCTGCTGAGTGGACCATGGCTGGGACAATGCAGGGTGGAGCTTTGAGGGGAAGGGCTGCGGTTCTTGTGGCCTGGTAGAGAACCAGAATGGTGTCCCCTCTGAGCTATCTCGTGGTGACCACTAAAATTCCCTTCTGTATTCCAGAGTTTCTGGTGTCTTCTTTAGCTGAGGTTTTTAGTAGCAAAATTATACTTGTCATCAGTATAATTGAGAGTTAACGCTGTCTTCTGATCACCAGCAGGGTTTCTTCAAGGCTTGTAACACACTTGCGTGTTGGCCCTATTACCAACTGAGCCATCCAACTGAAGCCTTCTGAACTTAGACATAGTTTGGGAAGACCATGGTGTGGTTCCTAAAGCTCTCCAGGGATTTCTTTACAGACCTGGGTATGCAGAAGTTCCCTGAGAGGCTGAATGTTAAATCTCAGCTTTTGGGTAGCTTTGTGGAGGTGCTGGTCCCCTTCAGGCTTTGAGGAACTCGTGAACGTGCATTCAGGGTAGCTTGGCCCATTGGCCACAGCACCCCGATTGCCTCATGCAGATGCTGGAGACGGATCCAAGGAAATCTCTCTCCTTCTCGCCTCCCTTCTTTTTCTAAGCCTTTATCCCTGAAAGATTTTGCCTTCAATTCTTCCTGCTCAGGGAGTGATAACGCCAAGCTGTCCCTGATGAACAAGTACAAGGACAACATCATTGCCACCAGCCCCGTGGACTCAAACCACCAGCAGGCCACGCTGCTGTCCCACACCTCCAGCAGCCAGCGCAAGCGCATCAACAACAAAGCACGAGGTAAGGGGGTCCCCTGGGTGGACAGGGTGCTCTGGGCTTCCACCCATGCTCCAGCAACTCACCCTCTCCTGGGATGGAGAAATAGGGCCTGTGTTGGCTGAGACCGTGGAAAGGAGGGTTTGGGTGGGAGGAAGCAGAAGAAGTGGTGTCTGCAAGGATGCAAATGGTGTTGGGTTGGTTGGTTGCAAAGATGCAGAGGGTGTTGGCCATGGTAAATATTTTATGATACCGGCACAGCCATGGGGAAAAGTTGCAAGGTAATGGGAGCTGTGGCAAAAAGCATGGCTGTGCATGGTGGGAAGGGGAGAAGATGCCGTCCCTGCTGTGCCCTGTAGACCTGGATCCTGGTCTTCATGGCAAGGCTTGCCCTTGAAGGGGTGATCTAGGATCAGCAGCTTGGGATGGCACGGTGCCAGCACCATGCATGACCACACTTGGTGTCCCCTGCAGCCGGCTCGGCGTTTCTTAACCCCGAGGGGGACTCGGGGACAGAGGCGGACACCGATCCCCAACTGACCTTCTACACGGACCCCTCACGGAGCCGGAGGCGCAGCCGAGGTGGGTGAAGGCATGGAAGTGGGCAGCGAGCTGTGGCCCTTCTTGCCTTGTTTGCCCTTGACTTCCCATGTTCGGAGACTTTCCATTGGCAAAAGATAGAAACTCAGGCGTGATCCAGGCTGCCGTGGGCAGGTGGCAGTCCCTGGTCCCGCAGTGGGCTGCTGCTACTGCTGCTTTCCAGTGGAGCTTCTCAGAAGAGATGAAATATATTCTGATTTTTTGCTGAAGGCTTCTGCCAGGCTCTGGTGTGTATTAATGAGTAACATGCTTCAAAGGCTGGCCCCTGAGCTCCCGTGCCGCTGCTCAGCACGGCGCTGCTGTGGGTTCGCTCTGGCACCATGCACATATGAGCTGTATGTGCAAGGGAGGATGGAGACAGGTTTGGTCCCTGTGCGGGAATCTCTCTCCACTGCCCTGCACCATCCTTTTGGGAAGTTTCCTCCCCTGGAGAGGACAATTTCTGTCTGTTTTCTCTCCTTCTCTGGACAGTGCCTTGGTTTTTTGGGACTGATGGGCGTGGGAGCCGTCTCCTTCACCACCAGCACTTGTGCTGGGTGCCGGGAGGCCGGTTCAGGCTTTGTCTCCACAGGGGATAGCTCAGCCCCCAGCCAGCTTTTTCCACTCAGCTTCTTCAGCTGAGATGAAAAGTCAAAGACCCGTGTGTCTTGAGCAGTTAGGGCTCTCCGGTGCTTTTTCAAAGGCATCCAGGAGGCTGTTGTCATGGCAAAGTCAACCCAAGAGAAGTGTCGAGAAGAAGAGGGGAAAAAAAAAAGGATATTGCATTTACCTTTCTTCTCCTCCATAACTCTCCTCTGCTTTAAAGTCCTGTGGCTGCAAAGGTCTTGGTGTGCGGCAGTACAGGGGTGCAGGAGAGGCCGGGCTGTGGGGGCTCAGGGTTACCCCAGCCACAGCAGGTAGGATAGAGAGGCTGCTGCGGGAAAGGCTGCTTCATGCTCTCAAAAATCCACAGTGACTCCTCTTGATTGGACTGATGCTGGATTTCCATGGAGCTGAGCAGGGTCTCTGCACCCCAAGATCCTCTGGCTGCACCCCAGATCTTCCTGGATCCCTTGGGTCTCAGGTTTGACTGTGCTTTCGTGTGTTTTGCAGTGGGCTCCCCCCGAAGCCCTGTGAACAAGACCACACTAACCCTCATCAGTGTGACGAGCTGTGTCATCAGCCTGGTGTGCTCCTCCCACATGAGCTGCCCCCTTGTTGTCAAGATCACCCTCCACGTCCCTGAGCACCTCATTGCTGATGGTGAGCATCCTGTGGTCCTACCCCTGCCATGCTTCCCCCTCCTGCCCTGCTCTGTGAGTTATAATGGAGAGGAGGAGGGAATGTTGGAGAGGACAGAGGTGGGATGGGTGCAGGCCAGAGGGGGCAGGTATGGGATGGAGGGTACCAGTGCAGGACACAGTGGATGGGCACAGGACAGAGGGGACAGGCACAAGATGGACATGGTTATCACAGGATGGAGGGGATGGATGTGGGATGGAGGGCATGGGCACAGGATGGAGGGAGCTACTGTGGGATGGAGGTGACTGTCATGTCGGAGGACACTAGCATAGGACAGAGGGGACAGGAGTGGGGCTGAGGAGACAGGCGTGGGATGGAGGTGGCCGTTGTGGGACAGAGGGGGCTGTCACAGGACGGAGGAGACAGGCACAGGGGGGGCCATCACAAGGCAGAGGGGATGGGCACATTGTGGAACAGAGTGGGCTGTTGCGGGACAGAGGACACCATCTCAGGATGAAGGGAATGGGCATAGGATAGAGTGATCCATCATGGGATGGAGGGGACCATCATGGGGGACATGCTGCCGCTGACTCCCCTCTTGGTGGCAGGGAGCCGGTTCATCCTGCTGGAGGGGAGCCAGTTGGATGCCAGTGACTGGCTGAACCCCGCACAGGTCATCCTCTTCTCCCAGCAAAACTCCAGTGGGCCCTGGGCCCTGGACCTCTGCGCCCGGCGCCTCCTTGACCCCTGCGAGCACCAGTGTGACCCTGAGACTGGTAGGTGGTCAGGCAGTTAGGGTGAGTTTGGGAGCTCACCTCTACCTGCTCAACCCAGCTTTGGTGGGAAGATGCTTTCTCACCTTGCTCCACAGGCGAGAACGGAGCTGCCAGGTTCCCTGGGTGGCTGCAAACTGGGTTCGACAGGGATATGCGTGGAAAGCCTTGTCCTCCCATGTCCCTCATGTCACCCCCTCTCTCCATAGGTGAGTGTCTCTGCTATGAAGGTTACATGAAGGACCCCGTGCATAAGCACCTCTGCATCCGCAATGAGTGGGGAATGAACCAGGGGTAAGTGCACCCACCACAGCGTGCCCAAGCTTGTACGGTCCTTGCAGAAGTTGCCGGGCTTCAGCACCGGTGTAGTGGGGCTGTGACAAATGCTCTTGGGCAAAAGGATTACAGGCATCTTGGTGAACTGTAAGGTCAGCGTGCAGCTGGGCTCTGCAGCAGGTCTGCGGGAGGTGAGGAACTCTGTTCTTTGAAGTAATCAGAGGTGACGTAGGAGAGGCTACTGTTTGGTTTCAGAGTAAGCACCCGCTGGAGAGGACTGAGGCTGCGCCTCTTCCACTTGCGGGCACTCTCCTGGTCATTCTGCACTTCGTGGGGCTTTCAGTTTGGGTGTGCGAGGCATTGGGAGGAGGGCTGAGGCTGGGCTGCCGTCCCCGTCAGAGGAGGGACAGCTGCAGGGTGGGGACACCCCATTGAAAATTGGGCAAATTAGATGCTTCAATGCCATGGCCTGAGGGAACAGAGCAGTCATCGTCTGCTCCACAGCTTTACACCTCTGGAAGTACAAAGGAAAATTTTTCTGGTGTTTCTGCCGCAATTTGGTGGAGGTTCCCAAACATTCCCATCTCTCTGTGACCCTCAGGGAATGCTCCGTCTGGTTCTTAATGCTCGTAGGTCTCTGACATGCAGATGGGGACTTCTGGGGATGGACGGAGGTAGTGTGCAGAAATCCAAGACACCCCCAAAACTGGAGGCCTCATGTGCACTGGCACCTCCAACCCCCTTTTTCCTCCCCCTCATTTCATTGTGCCACAGGTGGATCCACAGTGTTGGCGTCCCCACATGTGGCAGGGCGGCCAGTCTGAAGTCATTAGTCTTCACAGCGGGAAGAGAAAATCATCAAAGGCTGGGCTTGGCAGCTCCCCAGCTGTGCCGCTGTGCGGAGGATGGCAGCCACAGGGGGCTGCCCGTGCTGGCCGGCCCCAGCTCTGTCCCTTTGAACTGGGGTCCGGGGAGAGTACCACTGCTCCGTCTCCAGCCTCCTCTCTGTTTTTTTGTTGTTTTTCTTTTTTTTTTTTAATTTTATTTTATTTTAAAAGCAATTTAGCAATTAAACCAAGTGTGGAGCGCTGGCTGCAGGAGACAAGGGTGGATGTCATTGTGAGTGCCCTGCACCAGGCTGGGGACAGGGTGGTGCTCATGAGACATGTGGCCCCGTGCTTGGGACATGCCAAGTGTCATGGTCAGAGTCCCCAAACCACTGCGAGGTGCCACTGCTGGGGTGGGAAAATACAGGCAGAAATACAGCTCCCTGCCCTGTTCATCCCCAGGGGACAAACGTCCAACAGGGATGTCCCCCGGCCCTCTGTGCCCATGTAATAAGGGGTACTGAGTGATGGGGACTGGGGCATGGGAGGGGGTATTCCCCCTGCCAGGGACTTACCGGGTGCATTTGGTTTAGGAGTGTGTCCCAGTGGGTTGGTAAGAGCCCACAGACACTCATGGCCACACGTGGCTTTGTTGCCAGCCTGTACCTTGGTCAGAGCTACCAGCAGTGTGCTGGACCCACCATCTTGCAAAAAGCAAGAAGGCAAATGACTTTGTCTATTGAGGCAGGTAGTAAAAACTGATAAGGACAAGTGGAGAAGCATTTGCTTCCTTCCCCCCTGCTTTTCCTTTGCTCCTGGGCATGGGCTTCACACTTTTCCTCCCATGCACATTGCTCCTCTCCAGCTTCTTCCCAATCTAGCTGCTCCATCATCTGAAGGGAAAGTGGAGAAAAAGCTGTTTTCAGGTGAATTTGTAAAAAATATAGACAGTAACAAGCAGGAGAGAAGCCAAGGCAGGAAGGACAAATCCATTCCTGCAGACCTCTGGACCCATTCATAGCTCCAGACCAAGCTTTAACGTCAGCAATGCCAGCCTAAAACGTGCTCAAGACCTACTTCATTCCTCTGAGGGATTTGGGGCCAGTTTTCAGACCCAGCCCCATCATGATGCCCCTATGGGAGCCTGCTCCATGCTCATGCTTGAGCCTTTGCTTTTCCTTCTGCCATGGTGTTCATACCTGGCCAGGATACATGTCATCTTAGGTCTCTTCTTATATACCAAAGTTGGCTATGACAAATTATAAGCAGCATTTCCAACATACTTTTCTGTTTGGTGCAGAGAATCCTAGCAGATCTCTTCTTCCCCACTGTGGAACACAGCCTTAGACCATGGTAGGGTTGTCAAAGTCCTGCCCTTCTCTGGGCTCTTGAGAGGCTCTGACGCTTACGGTGTTGGGGCTTTTTCAGCGCTGTCCTTTCAGAGCTCGTCTCTTGAGCTGTTTGAAACCAGGGTCATTTTGTGTTTCTTCCTTGAACTTGTCAGATTTTTGTTTCTGAAAATGGTAGCAGTCGAAACCACGCTTAACTCAACCATCCCTGCCTGCAGCTTCCACTATTTATAAGGGCTTTTGAAAACCTGTCCACTCTAAGCGTCACGGTGCTGGGGCCAGCTTGGTCTTTAATGAGGATGTTTTTGTGCACTGTGATCTGTTCCTGATATCCAGGTGCTGCTTGGTGCAGCTCTGCCTGCGAGGGCTTTTGACGGTGGAGGTCTTGTCTACCTGTCCAAGGTGTCCCCTGTGAACCCTTGGCCTCCACAGGGCCATGTCTGTGGAGGCCAACTCTCTTTGGTCCACCAGAACCGTCTTGTCAAAGTCCATTCAACTGAACAACTTGGCATTTATGTTGTTTGGGGTGGAGGTTGAGCTGCCAGGCCATGCTGCCTTTTGCCATGTTCATCAGCTCACTCCCAGCTCTTGCCTAACTTGCCCAACAGGCTCATCTGAAAGAGTTGTCTGCAAATCCTCTACTCTCTCCCCCAATCCCAAGGGGAGATCAACTGTCCCTGACTCATTTCTGACCGTTGTTTGTCTAATATACTGCTAACTCTGCCAATATTGGAGAGATGTACTGCAGTCACAGGTAGCACAAGCCAGGCGGCAGATCAGTCCCCAGAGAAGCTGCGCTGGCTCTTAGCAAAGGGGAAGTCAGCAAAGCAGGACATGGGGGCTCTGCCAAATCCCTCGGGATGCTCTGGAGTGATGTGGTCTGGCTACGACCTCTTTTGTTTCCCTAGGGTGGGGTTTTTATCTGAAAATTCATATCAGCCCTTTGGTTTAGATAGGTTTGCCATTGGTTTGTTTTTATTTACAGTGATTAGGGGTTGACTTGTAATCTGTGTCTGTTCACTCAGCGGCATCTAATTTTGCTCAGGTGGGCGAGCTCATCTTTGAACTTTATTGGTGATGGCAGCGAGTCCTTGCGTGATTGTGTGTATTTTGGGTACCATGATGAGACCCATGTCTCTGCAGTACACGTTTTACCCAACGCATCCGGTCCCTAAATCTTCATCAGTTTTTTTAAAATATAAGATCTTCTTGATCATGGGTAGCAGATATATTTGATCAGCTGTATTTTTTGTGCTTCTCTTCAGCTGTTTTAAACAAATCTGGCTGGTGCTGTTTGTGTGTTCACGGTCTGTCTTTCTACTTTGATATGCATTGTTAATTAGCTGTTCTTCATCTCTTACTGTAATATTTCCTGGGTAGGATGCAGTTTCCAGCAATCCAACCAACCCTATCTCATCTTTGCTCATCAAACCAAATTCCTGCAGTTACTTTGTGATATGACTCGACCAAAAGTCAAATCAGCTTGTTCTGCCTTTAGTTAATAAACTGCTACCTGCCTGCATTTGTACTTCTTCATCTCAGCTCTTACATCATCATGCGATGGCCCATGGCTTTCCCCATCCCCATGGGCTGTTCTTGCCTGGGTGCCCTTTTCAGACAGTCTGCATTTAAGGGGTCTTAATCAACGTGCCCTTTCAACTTGTAATGGGCTTCACCCCAGCATAGGGAAGTTTTAGGCCAGTTTAAAGCAATTTGGTGACCATATCTGGCTGGACACTCTCATCCTCTCCTAGCAGTTGGCAAGCAGGGGCCACCCCAGCCCCTCTCCCATGCAGGGCACGTTACCCCTTTCTCCACCCCGCAGCCTTGCAGCCGTTTTTTCCAGCACAGGACCAAAACCAGGCTGTGCCCTGCTCTCCCACCTCCCTTCCCTTCACAGTGGTGCACCTTCTCTTCTGTGCACAGTTATCCCCCTCCCTGGCCATGCACTCGCTCCTCCTCCTGTCCCATCCCCATGCACCATCCACTCCCCACCCCACAGAGGAGCTGGGGACACGCTGAAGAGACAAGGACAGCATTTTTCCTCTTAAAGTCTTTTTTTCTCTCTTTTTTACCCCACCCCTTTTTCTATCTTCCTTCCGCGCCCCCCCCATCCCCCGCCGCCGCCTCTCTCTATCCCCTGCTGTGTGCCTCGGCTTTGTGAGCTTGAAGGACGGCCAGATAAAAAGCTCCTCTTTCTTTCAGATCCTTCCGCCTCCTCCTCCCGCCCCATTCTCCTCGCAGATTTACGGGCAGCCCAGGGAGAAAGTGCTGGCATTAGCATTTTTAATAAAGAGCTGCTTGGAAGGGGTGGCAGGGGGTAGGGAGGTAGAAAGGGGAGAGGCGTCGGCAGCCGAAGACCGGGCAAAGCTGTTGCAAAGCAAAATGAAGTCATGGAGGAGCCAGGATGGGTATTGATAGCAGAAGTCAGCAGCTTGGTGCTCATGTCACATCTGCACTCTGCAGCGTTGGGTCTTCAGGGGTCCCCACTGTGGTCATCATGGGGAGCAGAACCTGGGGCTGCAGGAGGGGTGTGGGTGCTGCAGGAATGCTCCTGGGCTGTTCACCCTGGGCTTGAACTCCTGAGCTGTCAGCGAAGGGATGCGGTGAGCACCTTGGTCCATGCCGCTCACTACCAGCACACACTTGGGGGTGGTGCTTTGCTGCCATGATGGGGTTCGTAGTGGCCATCCTTGTGCCACTCCCTGGGTGGAAGCCCCCAGGACAGTTGTGGGTCAGGGAACCAGACATCAGGTCACATATTTCAGTGCATAACAGCCAACCACCTTCTCCTTCAGTAGCACTTCAGCCATGCTTGCGTGCAGTGACTTCTCAGTGCCTTCTGCAAAGACCCTCTCCTGCAGCCCCTCTGACCTCCCTGTCAGCTCCCCTCAAACCATCTGCTCTGAGTTAGCTCATCACAGCCGCATCCTGGGAGCACCAGGCTTTGATTCCTCATGTCACCCATCTTGTCCAGAAGAGCCTTGCAGGGATTGAGGACTGGGAGGAGCATGGTTCTTGATACTGTAAGTCGGTCTGGCTTTGTCCCCTTGGGGCTGCAATTCAAGCCTGGCTGGGGTCCTTTTGGGGTGGGTCAGAGCATCACTAGAAGCAGCAGGTCTGGAGGCTTAGCTGGTATTTCGAGAGGTTCCACTCAAACCAAGATGGGGAGCAAAGCATAGCTGACGGTCCAGCTGGAAAAGGCAAAGAGGCCTGAAGATCATCCTGGGGACACACTGGCAGCGCTTCGACTGTGGGAACTTGCTGACTGAGGGTGGTGAGTCTCCTGGTCCTCAGCTGCCCTGGTGATCCCCTGTTCTGGGGTTTCAGATGCTCACCTGAGTGCCAAGGCTTGCAGGGAGCTGAGAGCTATCATTTCTGGCCCATTTAATCCTGCCTAATCAGGCACGGAGCTGCATCTGATCAGTCCTGCTTTCCTTTGTGAGCTCTGAAGACCATGCAACCAAAATACCTGCCAAGAGCAACAAAAGTCAGAGCAGCGAGGTGCCTCCAGTGATCACAGAAAGCAGGGAGGGAGACAGACATTTGGGCACATGCTTGCGTGTAGGGGAGAGGAAGGAGGGTGTGAAGCAGTGGGAGAGGCACAGGGGGCAAAAGGCAGCGATGGAGGAGGTGAGGTGTGCCTGGGGGAGGAGATTGCACACCATCCTCTGCGGCAGAACGCACAAGTCAGCAAGGGTTTGTGGATGGAGATGTTGTTGCTGAGCTCCTGGAGAGCTTTCTCAGAGATGAGAATTCATAAATGCCTCTTGTTGAGCTGGAGACATTATATGGAGACTTATCCCAGGCCTTCCCTGCAGACGCAGTGGTGCCTGGCAACAGTGGTTGTCCCCTGCTATGTAGGCACACAGCTAAAGGCTGAACCTTCCTTTTAACAGGACTTTTTTGACCCTGAGTAGAGGCAAAGGCAGGCTAGGGACATGCCACAGGGTCCCTTCCTGGAGGTTGGAAACCTCTTCCCTGGCTCAAAGTCATCATCGCAGGAATTTTAGCCACAGTTGGAAATTGCACCCCGAGTGGATGCAACCTGGCCTGGTTTCTGGCTTCCATCTCCCAGGGAGGTCCAAGCCCACTTGGCTGCATGTCTCAGATGTGTCGGCATCCATGAGCTGCCAGATGTGCCACCTGGCAGAGGTCCAGCAGCCACCGCTCCTCTGCAACGCCTGCCCTGGGGCTGAGCTCTGCTGCAAGCCAAGAGCGGCTCTTCACAACTGCTTCTCCACCCGAGGTGATGGGGAACAATACCCTTTGTTCCCTGCCTGGTGTGCTCCTGAGAAGCAAGAATAAAAGCCATCTGCAGGAGCGATGGAAGGCAGAGGTGTGAAGCATTCAAGGTGTCGGCGAGAGGCAAGGAGCACATGGCTTTCCGGCTGAAGCTGACCTCATTCAGGGCAATCTGATCTGTGTGCTGAATGTAATCCCCTGTTCCCAGCCGACCGGACAGGAAAGTAGCATTGTATCTGAGCAAGGAAATGAGACAGCGTACTGTAATCCTGCAATCAGATTGGTTTTTTGTTTTGTTTTGTTTTTTTTTTTTTTTTGTCCTTGCTGAAATAACTTCAGATTAGAAATTAAAGTGCTTGTGCAGGAGAGCTGTTATTGCCTGTGGAGAAAATCCCTGGGCTTGTCAGCGGCACCTGGTGCTCTCACCCTGAATTTTAACAGCAGCGACGTGATGGGACGGAAAATCTCTTTCGCTCTCCTGTTCTGAGCTCTTGCAAAGGGGAGCTTTAGGGTTTGAGAGTGGCCTTTGTGTTGCCTGATTCAAAGCCCACCACGGTCGTGTGTCTGTGCCTCCCCTTGCTCTGCTTTATCAGCCTCACTGTACCAAGTGATGCTCTGCCAGCTGGGCCATGCTGCGAGGAATGCACAGCCCAAGATGTGATGGCCACAGGCAGCCCACCAAAGGGCACCAGTCACCAAGTCGTGGTTGCACATCACCCTGTGCTATCGAGGGCAGCAGGGGTAAGAGGAAATGCGGCCATCAGCTCTTCAGCCTCCCTCTTGGCTCCAAACTTCCAATTTCTCTTCCAGAACCCTTTGCAAAGTTTTGCTGGGGGCTAAGACTTCCTGAGATCCCCTCCTGAAACAGTGGTACCCAAGGGGAATAAGGCAGGTGGTGAAGCTCCGGCCCCGGACCTGACATGCTCCCTTGCAAAAGCCTTGCAGAGAGAGGGTTCAGCTGTGCTTTCGGTTTTTTGGTTTTTTTTTTTTTTTTTCAATTTGATGGCTGTGACGCAAATTCCGAAAATGGGAGCTGGGCAGGCAGTACCTGAGCATGCAGAAGTGTGAGACTTGCAGATGCCGGGTGGGCCAGGGAGACTGGAGCGAGTCATAACCCAAAATGAAGGATGCGATACACCACTGACCCGTTGGCAGGTTGGGTCTAGGGTGGGAATCTGATGTTGTACGGACTCCAACGTTAAGATCTTGGATGCGTGTTAACAACTTGTCCTGCCTTGGTTTGAGCTATCTTACCCCAGAACTTCTCTGCATGTCAGCTGGGGGCTAAGCAGGGGAAACATTTCAGATTGTGAGGGGTGGTGGGGGTGTGATGCTCTTGGGTTTCTCTTCCAGGCCTTGGCCGTACACCATCTTCCAGCGCGGCTTTGACTTGGTGCTGGGCGAGCAGACATCCGACAAGATTTTTCGGTAAGGGTAAAGGCAACCTGGTCAGTATATTTTGGGGCTCAAAAATATGACTCAGGGAATATGGGCAGGCTGGTCCCTCCAGCTGGCAGGGCTGAGGATGGCTGTCCTGTGCCACCTTCTGGGGACATGAGCATAGCTGGGAAGGCCCTAACACAGTTGCTGTGTGGGTTGCTGGATGCCCAGCATCCAGTTCCTCCTCTGCTTCTGTGATGAGACCGAGGTTTAGGCTCCGAAGGAGGATTTCTACCAAAAAGGAAAATTCCTTTCTTTTTTTTGTTTTTTAATTACCTAAACTATGTCTATTTTTGGGGTCATTTGGGTGCATTCGGAGAAGCCACCCCACTTTATCCTGCCCATGTGCCTTTACTCATGGTGGCATCTCTGCAGAGCAAGGGGGAGGTTCAAGGGCTTGAATTTGGCCAGGGGCAGCCTGCTGGGCTTGGTGTTTTCCTCCATGCCAGCCCTCACCGCTCTGCCTGGCAGGTTCACCTACACCTTGGGAGAAGGCATGTGGCTGCCACTGAGCAAGAGCTTTGTCATCCCACCAGCCGAGCTGGCCATCAACCCCTCGGCCAAGTGCAAGACTGACATGACGGTGATGGAGGATGCGGTGGAGGTCAGGTAGGTGCGATGGCAGGGTGAAGGCATTTAGGAGGTATTTCAGCAAATATACTGGTGATGCATCCCTGGAGCGAGAGGACCAACCCAGAGCACATGGGGGTTGATGAGAGCTGGGACACCCACCCCACATTTTTCAGGTGGAGTTTATGTCCTATGTCGATTAACCTTCCCCTCTTTAGTTTCTGTAAAACTGAGCCTTCGGAGGTAACTCTCATCTCAGTAACTCCTGCATCCCTCTAAAAGCTCAGTTGCCGTTCAGTTTTCTGTCAGCCTGATGGAAACCTGAGCTCTGGAAAAACCCACATGGCAGCCACAGTTGTGCACGTGCTCACACCATCTCATCAGAGCAGTGACACACCTCCTCCTCTTCACAGGGAAGAGCTGATGACTTCCTCCTCCTTCGACAGCCTGGAGGTCCTCCTTGACTCCTTCGGCCCCGTCCGTGACTGCTCCCAGGACAACGGGGGCTGCAGCAAGAACTTCCGCTGCATCTCGGACCGCAAGCTGGACTCGACAGGCTGCGTGGTGCGTGGCCTCCTGGGGACCTGCAAATCTCCTTTGGTGTGAGCAAGGAGGAGGGGAAGGGGGAAGGGCTGCAACCTTCCTCCCTTCCTGTCACTTCGGGATGGATATTTTGGGGTTGGTTTTGCAGAGTTGTTTTTGGGCTGGCAGCTCCTCCGTCCCTGCCCTTGCTGCACGAATGCATGGGAGATTGAGAGCCTATCTGCTTGCTGGCTCTCCAGAAGGTCCCACATCACTCATTTCGTGTCCCCTGTCACTGCCACAGCTGCATTGTTGGCGGGGGAGGGGAAGGATGTGCCCCCAGGCATTGCTCAGCTTGTGATTTCCAACAGAGAGCAACACTGAAGTCTTCCCCTCCATCTCACCCCCGGGGCCAGATTTCTTCCTCAGGGGCTTCACCTCTCACTTCCCCTCCCACCAGTGCCCGATGGGACTGAGCCCCATGAAGGATGGCACGGGCTGCTATGACCGTCATGTTGGCGTGGACTGCTCAGATGGTTTCAATGGGGGCTGTGAGCAGCTGTGCTTGCAGCAGATGGTCCCCCTGCCTGAGGAGCCCCTGCTCTACAACATCCTCATGTTCTGCGGGTGAGTACCCCATCACCACCCCAGCTGCAGGGACACCCCTGAGGTGCTGCTGTACCTTGCTGCTGCCACCCTGAGCTCGTAAGGTTGGGAGGGAGGGTATCCTCTGTTCCTAATGTCCCTGTGGGATGGGCTGGTGGCCCCGGTCCCCACCGGTGGGGGCTGCAGACGATGGTGGACCCCGTGCTGGCTTCCCAGGTGCATCGAGGACTACAAGCTGGGCACGGATGGGCGGTCATGCCAGCTCATCTCGGAGTCGTGCCCTGAGGTGGGGGACTGCGGCGAGCCCCGTGAACTGCCTATGAACCAAACGCTCTTTGGGGACATCTTCTATGGCTACAACAACCACTCCAAGGAGGTGGCCACAGGGCAGGTGCTCAAAGGGACGTTCAGGTGAGTTGGGGATGTGGAGAGCTGACCCCAACAGGGTCAGACCTTGCTGACCTTTCCAAGAAGAAGGCATGGGAAGCAGCCTGGGGCTGGACCTTAGCGGACTGCCTAGTCTGTCCATGTCTGGCCAAGGTTTGCAGGAGATGGAGGGGCTGGTGGGTAGGGCGCATCAAAGCTTTCCATTGAGAGTAGGCATCTCTGTAACCTGTGCCCAAAGGGAAGGCAGTTCCTCTGTCCTCCAGCCCTGCCTTCCTCTCTGCAATTAACTTCCAGGCAGAACAACTTTGCCCGGGGCCTGGAGCAGCAGCTGCCGGATGGGCTGATGGTGGCCACGGTGCCTCTGGAGAACCAGTGCCAAGAGGAGCTCTCCGAACCCACACCTGACCCTGAGTTCCTCACTGGTGAGTGAGCCCAGCCAGACCTGTGCCTTTCCCAATGGGGCAGCTGCCAGCATGCCTGGCTCCAGCATGTACCCCTCCCAGGGTACATATCTACTGTGGGATATATCTAGACTAGCTTTAGCATCTCATGGTCACCTGCAGCCACAGCGGTGGTAAAAGGAAGGCATTAACAATGAAGCAGAGGGAGAGACTGTAAATTGATTAGGTGGTGTAAAAGCTCAAGCATCCATTGGATATTTGGAATATTTGGAAAAGGATTATTATTTTTTTAATTAGGGCAAAAAAGGTTTCCAAACAGCTTTCATTTGATTTCCAAATCAGAAACCCTTTGCTGGTGTAACGAAGCATTCAAAACCCGATGCAACCAAACCAAAATGTTTCGGTTTGTCCTGCCAGAGCATCATGAGCCATGAGCGATAGGGTCATCATGGATTCCTAGATAACCCTCAAGGATTTACCTTTCTTCCACCAAGTTGACAGCACCCCTAAATAGCCTTTGTTTCCTTGGTGCTTTTTGCTGGTGGCTGAAATGGCTGAGGACATGAGGCAGCTACTAATGAGGGATGTGGATAGTAAGTTGTTTTGCAAGGTGTCTGCAGGGTGGTCTCATATGGGACCTTGTGCATCCTGGCATTTGGCAGAGCTCACAGGAGGGTTTTGGGGAGCACCCATGGGCTGCACACAGGGTCCGGTTGGTGCTGGCTGCCCCGACAGGGTGCATGGCAATGTAGGTGTGTGTGCAGGCGGATGCTGGGCCCTGAGAGAGCTGTGTCAGCAGGTCACCCCTGCGGCCATGGGGATGCTCACCCCTGCCTGGACATGCTGGAGGGCACCCGCCTCCTGATGGGGAACCGCTGCCCTTGACATGGTTGCATGGATATAAGGAAGGCACACTGCCACCACAGACTCAGTAGCACGCCAGGGTCAGCGGGACTGGGACTCTACTGGCAATTATGCTGTGGAGGCAGAAACTATCCTATTCATTTCCCACTGCTCTGCTGGTTCTTTGTGTCTGATTAAAGGCACTAAAAAAAAAAAAAAGGAAAAGTAGTAAAATCTCTGCTTGTCGGTAAGCAGATCTGGGATATTGCTGTGAATTCACCAGAGGCAGAGCTGCTGACTAAGGATGGGCTGGTTTTGCATAAACATTTTGCAGGGAAGAGCAAGGCTTTGAAGCTGTTGGTAGCAGCCAGCGTGGAAGGGAGAGGCAATGGAAGGCAAAGGATCTTATCCTCCTTATCCTCCACCTTCATTTCTTGTTACGGAGAGGGGGATGCCTGTTGTTATCCTCCTGAACTCCTGCTGTGTGGCTGTTTAGCAGCAGACTTTGCTGCTTCGCCACCAAGTGGAGGCGTACCACGTCGGCTGTACAGCAGTGGAGCTGCAAGGGAGGACGCGGCTGTGCCCCCGCATCCTGCTGCTGCACACCGAAGGGTGAGCTGGTCACCAAAATCAGAGCCATGAGCACCCTTCAATCGACTTTCTGTGGCTTTGTCCAGTCTCGGTGGCCTCTCTGTCCCTCTGCTTATGGAAGCTGAGCTGCTATGTTCATTAGCTCCTAACTTGGGCAGGACGAAGTGGCCACCCAGCTCTGGTATCCATGAATTTCTGACTCCCGTAATGCACAGTTAAATGACTAGAGAACGGGATGGCGTTGCCTGAAGAGGGTGAAACCCCAGGTCCTGCTGAGCTCCAGCATTGCCATAATGTCCCATGGGAGTGGGAGCATCAGCAGGCATGTGTTTTCTCCCATGCTCGTGTATCCTGCTTGGCTCAGTCCTGGCTGAAAGGGACCCCAGGGCCTCTCAGTTGTTTGCACCCAGGCATACATGGCGTGATGGTGACCGTTCCTAGGCCTGCAAACAGCTCATTAAAAAGCGCAACTCTCATTAGTGAAATAATTAGCACACCTGGGCATGTCTTGGGAGCAGGCACCAGGAAAGAAGCAGGAGGGGATGCAGGAGGAGGCTCATTATCTTCCAACACAGAGTCCCGCACGGCAGAATGAAAGGAGCCCACGTGTTTTCCTTCAAAGCCATGATTTTAATTGCTGGGGAGCAGCTGACCCTTAGCTCCAAATGCCTTGCTGCTTCCCTGGGGGGACACAGTGTGTACACAGTCCTTCCGCCGGCCCCTCCCAACCCTGCTGGCTGCGTTTCCCCAGGCACGGCACGAGCAGCTGCAGCCACCCTGGTGCCCCCATAGCAAGGTGTCCCTGGGAAGCAGCACTGAGCCCCTGTGTCCTCTCTCCAACAGGGATGGTGAACTTCAGCGAGGTGTCTGGGTACCCCCTCTTGCAGCACTGGAAGGTGCAGTCCGTCATGTACCACGTCCGGCTCAACCAGCTGACCATCTCCCAGTGTAAGTGTGCGGAGCTGGGAGGAAGGAGGAAAAAAGGGGTGGGAAGAAGACATACAGCCTTCTTCTGGCAGGTGATGGGCTCAGAGGTTGGTTGCCCATTGCAAGTGTTTAGGGAGGTGGCAAGGGCTTGGGGCCCTCTGGGATTTGAGCATCTCCTCCCATCTCCTCCCCAGCCTTCAGCAATGCGCTCCACTCTCTGGATGGAGCCACCTCCCGTGGAGATTTCATGGCGCTGCTGGACCAGTTTGGCAACCACTACATCCAGGAGGCAGTGTATGGCTTTGAGGAGTCCTGCTCCATCTGGTATCCTAACAGGCAGGTCCAGCGGCAGCTCTGGCTGGAGTATGAGGACATCAGCAAAGGTAGGAGCCCTGCTTGTCCCCAGGAAGGGGCTCCACAGCCTCCCTGTGGGAGTAGGAAGCTGGGTTTGCTTTCAGCACAGCAGGGAAAGCACCCAGCCCACATCAGGGCTATGTCCCATCTCATCCTCTTATTTACACCCCGCTCTCACACCCTTTGAAGCCAGATGAAGGACCCCTGTGGACTGCAGCAAGCGTTAGTCTGGGCCAGAAAGAAAGATAAATACCCTCATCCCCAGGGAGATGAAAGATGAATGCACTAATCCCACCAAGCCGTCCTGCCTGATTCTGGACTTAAGTGTTATTTGTCTTTAATCCTGTTCCTTCCTTCCTTTTGTCTCTGCCGTATCTGCTCTCTTCCACTTGCATCCTGCGGCCAGACTTTTCTCCCTCTCAGGTACTTTCTTCTCCTAGGGTGTCAGCACTGTGCTTTTAATGACTGGAAACCAGTTATGAACTGGGAGGTTCACCGTGATGCAGGGGGCGTCTGGCACTGCTGCATCCCCTCAGGAGCTCTCGCTGCAGCGAGATGTGACGGCTCCCCCATGCAAGGGGTTTTGCAGGCAGGCGATGGCAGAATTGGACACGAACTTTCCAAAAGCAGAGGGAGCCGAACTCCTGCCTGCTGCTGGCTGTCACCAGGACCACAGCATCTCCTCTTGTGCTGGCTTTTGCAAAGCTGCCTGCAGGCGTTTTGCTGCCTGTGCTGGGGACGTTGTGTTGCACCACCCAGGCTTGGGCAGCAAGCAAGGGCCAGCTCCCAAGCCCAGGCACAGGGGATGCTGAGCAGGGCTGCTGCTTTTTTGGTGGCCTTGGTTTGTTGCCCCCTGCCCCAGGAGCTCCTGGGTGCAGGCAATGTGAGCTTGGAGCTCACAGGCACCGTGACCGCCGCATCATTTCCATCATGAAGCTTCATAATTCTCAGTATTGGCACCAGCCTACGGTGCTGCTCTTGCTATGCCCTGGCTGAGGAGACGTTTGTTTTCTCTCCGGGTCTCTTGTGTGGAAAAGGCTTCTTTCTGAGCCTCAGTCCGGATCCTGCAAGGCTCAGACCTTCTGGAGCCTGGGCTTCTTCCCAAGCTCACCTGCGAGTGTACAGACCCACTGCTGTTTTGCTGTGGGCTGTCTCCAGATGTAGCATCTCTTGATTGCAAGTACTTTTTTTTTTTCCTCCTGCAATTTCCTCCTCTTTGATTTTCCTGCTTGGAGGCTTTTCAGGTCTGGCAGTCTCTTTCCACCCACAATATCACATTTTGGTTTTGCTCTGGCACCTGTCTCTTTCCCTCCTTTACTTTTTGTTTGCAAACGTCAGGAACTGGATATCGATTGAGAAATTGCAAGAGACAAATCATTGCCTGGCTCCTCTGCTTTCCCTCGGTGCCTGCTAAGCTGCAATTCACAGTTAGCCCAAAGCGATCCCTTTCCAGCTCCCTGGGAGAGCAGAGCAATGGTCTTGTATCCCGGGTTTTGTTTAACAGCCTTGTTTTCTTTGCAGGATTCTCGAGGATAGGCTACTGCTGGCCCATTTCTCAGCAAACCTTTGCAACCCTTCCTATTGAGCCATGGACATGCTCTCTGGTAGCTCCCGGCAGCAGCCAGCCCATACTAAGCCACTACCAGCAATGCCCTAAACCTGCCCTAGAGGCAAGGTTTTGCCTGGGCATCCTTCGGCTTCCTTCAACCCCACCGGCCTGCCTTGACCATCATGAGTGGTCCCTCTGGGCCCCTCTTTCTTTGGTGTAGGGCCAGGGACAACCTTTGGTAGGGTTTTCAGGTGAAAAGCACCCTTCGCCTGCACAGCAAGGCTCGTAGCAGTGGGGTGATGCTAGGCAGGGCGTAGCAGTGATGGGCAGATCCTACCATCTTGACTGCTGTTCCAGGACTTTTCCCTTTGTGTCAAAATATTTCCTTCTAGGGGAGTGCTGGAGAAAAGTCCACCAAGCACAGGGGTTGGCTTGCTGGCCCTGTGCAGTGGGGACACAGTGGCACCCAGCGTCGGGCACCTTGGCACATAGCAGGGAAAAGTGTAGCCCACGGCAATGTTTCCCTGCTGCAAATTTATTTTCCAAGCAAGTTGGGTTGCAGGGTTTCCTGAGGGTTGGCAGGGTAGGACCTGCAGATATTCCCCCATGTGCGTGGGGCAGAGGCTAAACAAGCCTTCAGCCTTGTCACAGTCTGGCTGGGGGTCTGTGGTCCCAAAGAACGTATCTACCTCCATCTCACCATTTTCTCTCGCTTCATGATGGTGCTTTGTAAGCTAAGCCCTTAGGGAGAGACCCAATTTCCTTGCCCAGCTGCAAGTTTGTCCACCTCCATCATGCCCCATGACAGTGTGAAAAGACAGGAGGAGCCAGGCTTGACCCAGCTCCTAAAAGGGAATTGCTCACCATCTCCCTTTCCCTGTGTGGGGGCTGAATGCAGGAGAGGTGGAGGGGCTGGACAGGGTCTTGGTGGCTTTGTAGCCATCTCAGGAGCTTTCTGAGCATTGTGAGGCACTGGTAAATCTTTTCTGCACATTCTGAGCTCTTTGGTGCTGCTGGCTGCAGACCTTTGGGGAGCAGGGTGGGCACCGAGTCAGCATCATTGCTGTGCACCCTGATCTGACGCTCATCCTGTCTCGTCTCCAACATACTCTGTCACATCAGCTTCCATGGAGGTCTTTGGGAACCGAGGGAGTCGAGCAAATCAGCTGTCGGGCCAGGAGGGCTTTTGCAGCAGTTTGTCAGGGGCCTTTGGAGGAGGTTTCAGAATAGGGTGAAGAAGCCCAGGCAGGTCCTTCATGAGCTTCCAGCTGCAAGAAAGAGGCTCCATCTCGTGGGGACTCACTGCAAGGGTGGCCTGTCCTAGTGCCAGGCAAAGGGCTGGAGCTGGGGAAAATGAGGCACAGGGAGACAAAAGGACCTGTGATGCTAGAGGCCAGCGTGGACTTTCCAGACCTGATTCCTGCTCTCAAGACCAGTGAGCATTTTATCCCTGCAGAGCAAGCAGGGAGCTCCTAAGGATGTAGGGTGGGGTGGTGTTCCTGGGCACAAGGCAGGGCTCTAGGCCCCTCACATCCCCTTGCTGATGGCTCAGAGGCCACCCTGGTGCCCCTTTTTTCCCCCTTCTGCAGGTAACTCCCCCTCGGATGAGTCAGAGGAGCGTGAGCGGGACCCCAAGGTGCTCACCTTCCCTGAGTACATCTCCAGCCTCTCCGAGTCAGGCACCAAACGCATGGCAGCTGGTGTGCGGATGGAGTGCCAGAGTCGCGGGCGCTGCCCCTCCTCCTGCCCACTCTGCCATGTTGCCTCTGGTCCTGATGTGCCAGCCGAGCCCATCCTGCTGGAGGTCACCAAAGCGGCCCCCATCTACGAGCTGGTCACCAACAACCAGACCCAACGGGTGAGGATCTGCTGTCTGGGGGTGGTGGGGTGGGCATGGGGGGAGCAGAACGCCACCAGAGTGCTCTTTGCGGGCAGCTTGCCCTTGTAGCACCATGTCAAGCCATGGCAGCCATTGCCCGTTGGCCAACCCTGCACTCCAGGGTGGATAGACTATACTGAACCCACTGCGGAATGGATAAGCACTGACTTGAGTAGCAGTGGGATGGGGGCTCACTTGACCATTGCTGACCCCTTTCTCCTCTCTCCCAGCTCTTGCAGGAGGCCACCATGAGCTCACTGTGGTGCTCAGGCAGCGGGGATGTCATCGAGGACTGGTGCCGCTGTGACTCGAGTGCCTTCGGGGCTGATGGGCTGCCCACCTGCGCACCTCTCCCACACCCCATGTAGGTCTCCAAGCATTCCCAGTCTGGCCTTTTGGAGTGATGGGTCTGGGAGGAGGTGGCAATGGGGAACGGTGTGGTGGCAGGAAATGGTGGGGCTAGGGTAGCTTTGTGGGACGGGTTCGCAAATGGGTGGGGGACCTGGAAATCAGGCAGAGGGTGCAGAGATGAAGTGTCTTTTCTAAATTCAGCTGAGGACTGGGGACCTGGTTTTGAATCTGTCCTGGTAGCGTAAAACCCCAGGGAAGGAGCCCTTGGGACCAGCATGTCCAGAGTCAGGAGGGGTAGGAGAGGGGGAGTCACTTCTGTCCTGACCTTGCTCTCTCACAGGTTAATGGCTTTGAAGCCTTTTTGCTTCATGAGAGTCATGCAAAAACTGTCCCTAGGTACTACCTTACAGAAACCAACTCATTTCAGGTGCATTTGCATGTGGTCTGCACAGCAGAGTAAGTGGCACTGGCAAACATGGGCAGAACACACTCATGCTGTCTTCTGCACCAGCCATGGGGACCAGCTGGAGAGGTTATCCTCAGCAACTCTCCCACACCTCAGCCTGGTGGTTTTGCTGCCTTTTTATGGCACAGAGGAGCAGCGAGGTGGTGATAGACACGGGTGAGGGTGAGTGGGGGTGGGCAGTGGATCTTGCCCACCTGAGATGCTGACCAGCCGGTGTTGCCCCCCAGCCTGCGGCTCTCCACCGTGCACGAGCCCAGCAGCACACTGGTGGTGCTGGAGTGGGGGCACTCAGAGCCCCCCATTGGGGTGCAGATCGTCGACTACCTCCTCCGTCAAGAGAAAGTCACCGACAGGATGGACCACTCCAAGGTGGAGACAGGTGGGCGGGGACTTTACTGATTCTCTCTGTGGAGGGTGGGATGGAGATGTTGGAGGAGACCCTCTGTCTCCCTCTTTGCAAGGGGATGCCGAAACATACCCAGTATCCTGTGGAAGAGAAAACACTCCCTCTTCTGCCTGCCATGCTGCAGGAGTGGCAGCTCCATGCCATGGTGATGAGCCTTGCTGGAAAAGCAATGGGTCCACCTCTGCACCAACCTCATGCACGAGCCTTGGTCCCCCTTGGCACCAGGAAGCATGGTAGTAAGCACAGACCTCAGCACCTCTCCACAGCCCTGAGGACGCCTTGTGTCATCAGCCACAGCGTGTCCTCCCCCTCTCTCCCTAGAGACAGTGCTGAGCTTCGTGGATGACATCATCTCCGGCGCCAAGTCGCCCTGCGCCATGCCAGCCCAAGTGCCTGACAAGCTGACCTCCACTATCTCCCTCATCGTTCGCTGCCTAGAGCCTGACACCACCTACATGTGAGTTACCTCCCCTACACCATGCCCGTAGCAGCACTGTTGCCCTGAGCATGGTGCTCCTGCCTGATGCTGCCTGTGTTTGCATGAGGGCTTGAGAGTTCAGAGCTTTACCTTTTTCCTTCTCGGCCAGGTTCACACTGTGGGGAGTCGATAACACAGGAAGACGCTCCAGGTCCAGTGATGTGACGGTCAAGACCCCCTGCCCTGTGGTAGATGATGTGAAGGCTCAAGGTGAGATGGGGGGAGCTGCTGGACTGTGATGCTTGGGACCAGAAACAGGGAGCTCCCCCTTCCAGCACGTCCCAGCACACATCTTGTGTCCTGGCTGTTACATCTCCTTCACCCATGGTGGCCCAGGTGCTGAGCGTTGGTGTGGAGCATAGCAGGAGGCACACATCCTCTCTGCAAACAAACACAGAGGCACTCTGGGCTGGTGGGAGGATGGGTGGAGAGGCAAGCACTCGGGACATAATGAAATAACCAAGAAGACCTACCTGTCCTGCCCTGAAAGCAACTGATAGTGGAGGTGGTGTCTGTGCTTAAGAAACCCCAGTTGTGTGCCTTCTCATAAACAAATGATATTTCACTAACAATACCTGATGACACCACCTAACCTGGACTGAGTCCCGAGAATGCTATCTACTCTATTGCTCCTCCGTTGGGACCTTGTCTTGATATGACATAAATCATAACTCAGGGGAAAAATCTTGGCTCTGGTCTTGGTTTCCCTAGAGCTGAGGTTTAGCCTGGTGGGCTTTGTTCATGTTTTTTTCTTGCACCCCACTGAATACCCACTGTCCTTCTGCCCAGAGATAGCAGACAAAATCTACAACCTCTTCAATGGCTATACGAGTGGCAAGGAGCAGCAAACAGCCTACAACACTCTACTGGACCTGGGTTCCCCCAGCCTGCACCGAGTCCTTTACCACTATAACCAGCACTACGAGAGCTTTGGGGAGTTCACTTGGCGCTGTGAAGATGAGCTGGGACCCAGGTAGGCTCGGGAGCTGGGTTGGCTAGGTAAACAGGCCTGCCCACCAACATGCTTAGCCCTCATAGATGTTGGTCACCAGGAAGGTGGTTCTCTGGCAAATCTCATGAATTGTTTTGATGATATAGCTTAGAGTCTCACAGTGGGATTTCTATTTTGCTGGGTGCTGTGCATATGTTTGGGGTCCAGCCATCTCCCATGAAGGGCCATAAACATAGGACGAGGTGAAAGGTGACCGTTGTCAACCCATCGTCCTTGTCCATCTCATCAGTCCTATACCGTCTCTGGAGTTTTACCTAGTCCTTTTATTCCATGTAGGCTAAGAAGGGGATGGGAATGAGATTCTCTTTTTCCCTCAGTAGCTGCTGCCACAGGCAAAAGGGCAGAAAATCTCAGAAAAATAGCGCACCTTTGAGGAATGGAGGTTGCTGCTGGTGAGAAGGGAGGGAGTATGGTTGGAGCATGATGGCCCTGGAGAAGGGCCCTGGGCATTGACGGACGAGAGAAAGTGCAAGAAGGTGGTTGTGCCTTCATGCCTACTGGACAAATTGACACAGAAGATCTTGGTTGTGGAAGCTTCTGGATGAAGTTGTGTGTGCAAACACATAGACCAAGTGCATGCCAAGGTCAGGCTTGGTTTTCCTCCTTCTCCTGGGCTTTGGCTTGAGTTGAATGCATCTCTGTGCATTGAACTCACTGTCACTTGTGGTCCAAAGCAGGCAGTGGATTGACCTTGACCCTGAATTGCACATGTGTTCCCTTCCTTTTGATCCATGTCTGTGGTGATGTGGGGTGATCTCAGGGACATGAGTATTTTTGGTGCCCAGGCAGTGCTGAGCTTCCATGGTAGGTTATAAGGGAGGTTGCCCTGTGTTCTTCCTGGCTGAGACAGTCCCTTCATGCCTCAGTGAGCACTATGTCCTCTTCCTGGGCTTCTCCAGGTCACTGCCGCCCCTCCAGCTGTCTGGGGATGGGGTGCCTCATGCCACGGGCTTGTGAAGGCGGCCAGATGTTCCCTTCTCCCCATGTCCTTTGATGGCCACTTTTGGTCTGCATGGTTTCCCAATAACGTGGATGTTTGCAGTCAGTTTATCAAGCTAGGCTGGGAAATTGTGTGGGCTGCAGTGCTGTTTCATAACATCTATCCTCCGAAGAACCAGAGTCTTGAGCCCATCCAGAAATCAAGATTACTTCAAATGTACGTCAGCAACAGCTCCTATCTATGAAACGCATGGCCTCCACCTTACCCCCTGCCCCACACCTCCTCTTGCTGGTCTCCCCACTAGCTGTCTTCCAGGTCATCACTTGTGGACTTCTAGCAGAGGATTGGAAATGCTTTGTATACCTTCTCTGCTATGAGGTCAGAAAGACTCAGCAAATAGCTGGTGCCTGTCTTGAATTTAGTGTCTCTTAAGCATGTCTCCTAGTTCAGCTTTGGTGGGAAACTCCCAAGAGATGCCCCGCTCCGTGGAGCAAAGCTGGTGTCTCTCCTCTTTTCCCTTTTCCCATTTATGTTCTAAGAAATTTAAACTCTTTGAGGCAGAGCCTCAAAACCCAGTAGCGACATCCCAGTATGTGGAGGCTTGTTGTTAAGGCTGAGGTTCCCACCAGCTTCTCTGCCCAGGGTTGCTTCATTCCCATGACACCGATTGTGACCAGCAGGCTTGGACTTACGCCTCACCTTTGTCTCTAGCCCAGCTGCGGTGATGCTGCTCTGTCTCCATTTCCAGATGTGAAAGTTCCAGACGTGGTTTGCACAGACCAACTGACATCTGTTGTGGTGGTTTGCATGAGGACTACATAAAATTCCCTATGTGACAGACTGGAGCCATCCCACGGACACTGCCAGCACTGAGGCCAAGAATTGCCACCGCTACTCATTGCCGCAGCAAGGAGACCAAGGACCATCCAGAACATAGGGTGGAAGCTGCCTCCTTGATCCCCACAAGGCAGAGGTGCATTGGGATGGAGCAGCCAGAAATGCTACTGAATTGCCCAAATACCACTGTTTGCTGTGTGAATCTATAAGCCAGAGGGTTAATTCCACCCTCTGGAAATGCTGGAGCACTTAGGATGGGATGACGCAAGTTGCTGATGAAGTGTTTGCAGCTCGCACTACTTGGAAAGAGACATTTAGGCAGCTGCAGTGGGTTCTGGTGATGACAGATCTTGGAAAGCAGGCCTCCTGTTTGATCATCTGCGAGGGCGAAGCATCCAGACTGGTGGTGACAGGACAAATCACTTGCAGATGACATTATTTAGCCAGCAGACAGAGTGTTTGTGTGACTGTTGCTGATGCTCCTTTGAAGTCCTGGGTGTGGATCCACACGACTGACTCTACCATGTCCCTCCTCCTCCATGCCGCCATGCCGCCTTCTGGCTCTGCTCACTCGGGGCACGCTCACCTCCCTTCTCAGCGACACCGGCTACTGGACTGAAGGAAGCGAGGGTGCATGCAGATAACTCGTCTGGGGTTATGAATGCAAGTTGCTCCCTCACAGTATGAGAATGGCTGCAGAGAACCCTGGACTTTGCATCAGGAGAAGAAATAGAGGGAAAGGCAAGTAATTTTCTAGCAAGTAATAAGCGAAAGTAGCATTTGAAGCAAAGACTGGTGAAGTCTGGTGGTGTCTACGGGCTTTGGGCCAATATCTGTAGGATCATATTCAACATTCCTGTTAGGGTACCTGTGACGCTGGAGAAAGAGAAGCAATCGCAGCACCTCACCTAAGGGTCTATGTGTGGGGACCAAGAGGATTGATAGGTCTGCTACCTTCCAACAGCTGGAAGACTCGGCCAGCTTGGATGGCTATCTCCAGAGTCAGCACTGCACCTGCACCTCTCTGCTGTGGTGTGGATGTGAGCTCCAGGGCTGCAAGTGTCGCATGGCTGCAGAGCTGCACAACCTCTTGGTGGCTCCAGACTGGCTGTAGCAAGGGGTGAGCTGCGCATGACCATCTGCACTGTGATGGACCTCTTGAGGGTTTCCTTTCCAGGAAAGCCAAGGTTGGCTCTGGCTGGGCCTGGGGTAAATTCACTCCTCTCCAAGCAGCTCACTCCTGGTGGACCTGGCTTAGAGGAAGGTGCGGAGGGACTGTGAATGTTACTCTGAGGTCGGTACACTCACCCTTTAGCTGTCAAACCAGCCACAACACAACCGTGTGCTCCACACACAACCCCTGCTAACCCAAGCAAGAGTGTGACAAAGAGGGTATTTTTTTTCCCCAGCATCATGATTTCTGCCTACACTGCCTACACCGTGCAGAATAGATGCTGAGTTACAGCTACCAAGGGGATGTATCTTCTCTTCCCTGTGTATACCAACCCTCAAACTGACCTTGAAACTGACTACGAAACTTAGCCCAGCTCCTGAGACGCTTAAAATTTTGTCTTGGTTTCCAGGCACATGCAATACCTGCAAGACACTTCATTTGAACCCATTACCTCCACATTTGCCAGATTCCCTGGAAATCACCCAAAGTGCTAGAGAAGTAAAATTAACATAATGTATTTTAACTGAACAAGCTGTTTTTCTTATAAAAGCATTAGAAGCACAATTTTAAGAGGAAAAACGTGAAAAGAAGAGAACATAATTGAGGTCACATTTGGCCAGGATCCTCTGTGCTCTTCCAGTATCTCTTCCAACACGAGGGGTTGGAAATTTAGCATTTTCTCACTACCAGAACAAGGGCACACTGAGGCTATCTTGCCCTGAGAGTGCTGCAAGTCTGTCTGCTGCTGAAGACGGATTCCTCCTGGACCTCCTCTCCCTGTCACCCGACCTCTCCTGCCTTCCTTGGCTGGGTTGTGGCTCTTTACCAAATGCTACTGCCGTGACTTGCCTCTCCTCATTTTGTCCTCTGCAATTGGAAGATGCGTTTGCACTTGCAAAGAACTGGGGAGCTCTGCCACATCCCCTGCTGTCTCAGAGGCGTTTTGGATCAAACCTATGCTGTATGCCTCAGTGTATTCCTTCTAGTTTGCACGCTGTCCTTTGAGACACGTTTCTTAAACCGTTACTAAACACTACAAGTCATGTATCAGGAGGGTCATTCATTGTACTTATATCTTATGAGGATCATAATGTTTATCTACCTTCAGCCTTCCATGCAGATCCGTCCCCCCTCCCCAAGCCAGACTAATACAGATGACAGGCATGATATTTTTTAGTGGTGTTTTGTTTGGTTTTTTTTTTTCCTTTTTTATATTCCCTAAATCTCCTTCTCCTTCCTTCTGTTCTTTTGGGCAGTCCTGCTGCCATGCTGGATTGGGCAGCTGCTGCCTGCCTCATCCCATGCTCCCCTCTGCATCCTACATGTATTTTGGAGCGCAGGTTTAAGCTAACACATACTTGTGTTCAGTGATGTCTCTGCATGCTGGTCCCCAAAACCATACCTTTCCTCTCTACCACGTCCCGCTCAGCCATGTCACAGCAAGGGAGCGATGCTCCCGGCATGCCCATCTTTTCCGTGCCCTGACATGTTAATGAAAGTGTCCTATACAAAGCCATGAGTGACCAGCATGGTTCTCAGACATGCAACACGTGCACTTTGTGGAGAGGACACACATGGTGACACTGCCCTGGGCTGGCCACACATGTTGTGCCTGATACCTTCTAGCATTTCTCCCCACTGTCTGCAGTGATGTTTGCTCCCACTTCCCATCCTGGGGCCCATATTTGGGGTCCAGTAGCTGCAGCAGTGAGTGGTGGTGCCATTTGAGTCATTCATGATTACCATCCCAAAGGGTGTTGGGGCTTTCACAGCTACACCTGTGACTGTCCCCTTACTAAACCCTCAGCAAAGCTAGCCTTCTTGTGGGGGATGATATGGGGTGGAAGAAGAAGGGGGGACAGGGCAGGAAAGAGTCAGGCAAGTCCCAAGACCAGTGCAGCAGATCCAGCACCGTCGTGGTGGTGTGGACACCTGTGAGGCAGGTAGGGGCATGCATTTAGACTTGCAGTGGGTCCCCCCACCCCAGCCATCCCTCCTCATCCCAACTGGGTCAGGCTCTGCTCTTCTTCTCTCCTCACTGCCCAACTCTTGCATTGTCTCTTCTCTGTCCAGGAGCTCCCGTGGAGTCCTTAACTCTCTTTGCTTTTCTCTCCTCATATGTTCCTCCTGCCTTTCCCACCATCCCTCCATGTTGTCTCCATTGCCCTGGCCAACACCTCACTGTCCATTCCTCCTGGCATCTCCCCCTTCCTGCCCTCACTGCAGGAAAGCTGGCCTCATCCTCTCGCAGCTGGGGGACCTCAGCAACTGGTGTAACAGCCTCCTGCAAGAGCCCAAGATCAGCCTCCAGCGCTCGTCCCTTAAGTACCTCGCCTGTCGCTACAGTGAGATCAAGCCCTACGGGCTCGACTGGTCAGAGCTCAGCCGGGACCTCAAGAAGACGTGCGAGGAGCAGACACTGAGTGTCCTTTACAATGACTATGGTGACAAGGACTACTGAGAGTTGCGGGTGCCCGCTCTCAGGCTGGCCTTCCCATGGGCGTTTGTGAAGGTTTTATACACGGACCCATGGTGGGGAGGGTGTCACTGATGTTTCTGGAGGCAAAAATCTGGACTCTGTGCAGGACTGACTCAGTATTAGTTTCTTCTTTGACTTTGCCAAGAGCCTTTCTAGTTAGAAGTCTTGTGGGACGCAGTTTTCTTGGATTTGTTTTATTCATTTTGCCAAGAGGTTCCTCAGCATCAGTGGAGAGGGCAAGTTGGAAGGGAACAGCCCTTTCTGCCTGCTCCATCCCTGCTCTGGCTGTGGGGAACATCCCCAAGGGTGGGGGACACAGGTCACGAGAGAAACACGGTGACACAGGCATGAGGGGACAGCAAGCAATGCAGGGTTGGGAAAATGGAGGCAGGGCATGGAGGTCAGGTTGAGATGCTAATGGTTGTGGCTGGGCAAACCAGCTACTGGGCAGCCAAGGGAATTGGGATTGCTGTTTTTTTGGCAATTGTAAAACATGGGGTCTGGATGAGACCTGGCTAAGTGATGGTGCCACTGCAGGGCAGGAGTGGGGCACCACCAGCTGGGGCAAGGAGAGAGGGGCATTGGTGACCCCCATCTCCTCAGGTTCTTCTGTGATAGTCAAAGCCCACATTTGCTCCAAGAGGGCCGCTTGGCCTCAGGGTCAGTGGTCAGCTGGACATTGTCATCTTTCTTCTTGTGGGACCAAATTCCTTAGAAGTCAACTTAAAAATCCCTTCCATTTTTTTTTCCACCCACCATAATAAAGACTCCAAAGCAATGTCAAACTACTGCTCAGGAGAGCCCCAGTCAAGACAGCAGCACCCAGACGTCACAGCCGAGGTTGCCTTCTGCACCAGTCACCCTGTAGCCATGGCATAGCGCAGGCTCTGCATGGCGAGGGGAGTGGGGTGCTGCGTACCCTTATGAGGCATTGCACAATGGTCCCAGAGATCCTCGTCCCAAAGAGGGCTCAGTGACTTGGTGTGACGGGCAGGCTTCTGGGGGTGTTGCTTGCCCGTGTTCAGGCTCACATCTGCAGCTCTCACCAGTGACTTTTTTTTTAAACCAGAGAACTGAGGTTGTCCTGGGACACTGGGCTCAGTTCAGAGCAAACTGTTCCCGAAAACCCTGTTACCACTGACAGAGCTGGAGGCAGCAAACGGCTTCCTTTTAGCTTCAGCTTCCAGCCTTCTTTGCAGAGGAGGCATCTCTGGACTTGCCAGCTGTGCACCTTTGATCTGGACAAGCCCTACAGTGGGATTTTTACGATGCCTCTTCAGAAAGAAACTTCCTTTTCATTTTTTTTTCAGTCTTGGCAGGAGCAATCTTCAGCCTGTCTCTTACGATTTTCTGCCTCATTCCTCCTGCTACCTGCCAAGGACACGGCTCAAATATTTGCATGGTGCTGGGAGGGATGTGGCTGTGATCCACAGCCAGTCACAGCAGACAGCGCTGCATCACGGTATTTGCACAACAAGAGTCTGGTATCTTCCTGCTGGACAACATGTGGCTTCTCACGGGCAGACCTCTCCTCCAGGGGCGGCTGGCCTGGACCGGGCAGCAGTCACTAGCAGTCAGTGTTACCTGGGTGTCCCAGCGTTGTGTCTGTAAGGAATGTGTCTGGCAGGTGTCTTTGGGCAAACACCTGCTCTTTGCAAGAAAGAAGTCTACTGGATCCTTTTGGCTTTTTCTTCCATGTTTCTCCTTATATTTTGATGTGCCCGATGCTGCCAAGGGCTTGGGGCTCAGAACAAGACCAGTGCCACCTCTGTGCACAGGTATGCCTGGGCAGGTGATCCATACTGAGCTGTTGCTCCTTTTCCTTTCAGCCACCGTCAGTCTTGGCCAAGATGCTTTGGTTTATCCTCTTGCTTCTCCCAGTGGACGCAGAGACAACTTTTAACTTCCAGCCGGGCAGCTATCCAGGGATGGGCAAAGGGCACCTCCGCTCAGTGCCTCGGAGGGATGCTTGAATGAAGGCTGCTCTGGCCCAGACACAACTTGGTTGCTTGCCAAGTAATACTGCTTACGTGGCCTTTATATGAAACGCAGACTGTTTTCCTTTGGGTAGCAGACTCCTCTCTTTTATTGCTTACTAGGTACAGCAGCAGGGACAGGAGCGGTGCAGTCTGCCAGCCACTGGCTGCGATGCTGCCAGGAAAACCCCAGACACCCCACCCATTCACACCTGCCTAGGTTACTTTTTCATCCTGCCCCGAGATTTGCACCAGGGCTCTGCAGATATTTCTGTTCTGCTTCTCTGCTCACATTTCAAAGCCCTTGCGTGGTCAACCAGAACCCTGCAGCATCATCAGCCGGCCGGGCTGGGCTCTTCTCCCTGGGATCCAGCTTCCCTGTAGGCTGGGAGATGGACCACCCCAGAGGGAGAGGGGAAAGCCACCAGTTCAAGGTCCTTTAGTGTCACCCTTGCACAGTTGGACATGACTTGGCATCCCCATCCTGTGATGGACTGTGCGGTCTGCTGGGGGGGCTGTGCTCTGCCTGGTTGACCACCGTGGTGTTGCTGCACCTGCTGTGCCGGCAGGTCCTGCCAGCATGGCACGTCTGTGGAGCCATTTTCATGATGGCCATGGCTTTGTGAAGGCTCCCTTCTTGGTTTCCTCACTCTGGCTTTGCAACTCAGAATTTTGCTCGAACTTAGGTTTTCTTGCCCAAACCCCCCCAGTTACATGAGCCCATCTCAGACAAGCGCCAAGAGCCTGCCATGGGGCCCTAGACCACAGTGGGGGGTTGCACCATGGCTGCAGACCTGGCCTTGGTGAGATGTGTTGCAGGGGGCTTGCTCACTCACAACAGCCGTGGGCGAGCCCCAAGGCATGCCCTTCCCTGCAGAGCTGACACCATCCGCATCTGCCACGGGATCCTACACAGTATTTTCTCTCTCAGACTCCTGGTTCTTCTCATGCTGCCAACCACACAAAAGCTGGAGAAGACACTGTTTTCTGTACATTTGTGCAACCTCCCTCACCCCCCACCCTCTCTTGTTGTTTTATTTCTGAATTAACTGAACTATCATTCACCTGAGATGAACCTCTGGGCCATTATGTTTTCTTTGCTGCACCCATACCCCTGTAATAGCATTACTACCTTTTACTTGTTGTAGAGTTATTTAACATATAAAGATGTTTTGGTCCTTTTCTTTACAAAGATGGCTACAATTCATGTTCCTTGGTGTTCTATTAAAACTCTAATGTGACGTTTTAGTACTGTAGATTGAAAGTAGGGTGCTTTAGGGTGAGATAGCCACACAGCAAGAAACACAAAACCCTTCTGGATTACTTAAAAAAAAAAAAAAGGTCTTAAACAATTGCAACAACAACAAAAAAAATCATTGTAACACTATGTAAAACTCCAGATGATAATTTAACTGATTATTAAACGGAGCTGTTATTAATCTGTGGCTCTGGCAATCTGGAGTGTTTGTTTATAGTTTTGGTCCAGTTGATGTCATCTTTTGGTAGCAGATGAAACACTCCCAGCCTTTGAACTCGGGTGCGTCTTCACACAAGTTTAGCATTAGCCCGTCTGCCCACTGGGTTAGTGAAGTCCCAAACCACTCAGCACACACAAGGAGAGTTGTGTCCTGCACCTTGCCTTGCCTACCTTCTCCGCTGGGCACGGGGAAGTGCATATGCCTGCAGGCACCCTCGGGGTTTTGTGGGGAATACTGCATTGACATACCGTCCATGAGGGGCTCTCAGTCCTTGCTTTACAAACCAATGTGGGTGTTGGAAATTTGGGAGCAGAGTCAGAAAAAGCTCCTTTTAGCCTGTCTTTTTAGGGTATAAGGTGGATTGGGATGGTGCTATCTGGCAGTCAGCCACCCCCTGAGAACTTCCTGGTCCATCTGGCAGACTTTTGACGGAAGACTAGCAGCATCAAAAATATTAACGTCCTCCAAACAATGCAAAAATCAGTGCCTGAGCAGAGATGAGAGACACAAAGGATGCCTTAAATGTCACTTAGGGAGGGCAGTGTTGTGTTTAGTGTTCAGGCCACCAGCACTTGTAGTGGCTGGCCCCTTGGCTGAGCCGTGTGTATTGCCATCTGCCCTGCCAGACGGGTGGGAGACCCAGGCAGTGCTGGGGATTACTGTGGGCAGGCAGACAGGATGCCTGGGAGGACATGGGAGAGGGGGGATTTAGGGACTATAGCGCACGAATCCATAGGAAACCAGACTTCATTACATCTCATGGAACAACTTGATTTTTGTTTTTTTTTTTTTTTTTTCTCTTCCAACTGCTAAATTGCAGGAAAATAAGCTACAAATACACCCGATACTTTCCTTTTGCTATTTTCCATGCAGTTAAGTGCTGTGGCTGCCACCGTCTCATTGCACAATAACCCATGGCTGTGGAATGAGATGTGAAGAGGAGGAGGAGAAGAGGAGCCACATGGCAGTGAGGCACGCAGTCGTAAGCCTGAGCTGCTGTGTGAGAAGATCTCAGCATGGCTGGCTCATCAGACCTTCTCCAGAGCAAAATCTCTTCGGGGCTCATCTGGCTTGCAAGCGATGGGGGTTTGGAGAAAACCACCCCGAAAAGGAAGCGGACTTCTACAAAAGATGACACAAAATGGCAGCTTTTTAGGAAGTGTTTGGTAATACATGTGCATGTTGGAAGGGTTGCTGTTGGCCGGCGGTCCCTATTCATCCTCAGGTAGGTACCAGCAGGGATTTCTGCACTTCAGTGCATGCATGAATGATGTGGCATTTCTGGGGCCCTCACACAAGGCACCGTGTCCCCTCCTTGGTCCTGGTGGCTGCCCTGTTTCTTAATGACTGACCGTTTGGTCTTCTTGATCTGGCTGACAAAGCTTTTCAGATCCAGTGTGTTGCTGAAAAAGCCATCACCCTGCTCAATTGTATGTCAAAAGCCTGGGCTGCAGTGATCACGCACTGCAGTCCCAAGGGATCGCAGTCCTAAGGGATCACAGTCCTAAGTTCACGGTCCTAAGGGTTACTTGTCATACAAGGAGCGTAGTCAGGACCCTGAATTTTAGGAAAGCAACCTTCCAGATCTTCAAGGAGTTAGGCAATAGGACTCCTTGGGAGACATTTCTCAGGGACAAGGGGGGAGAACAGATCTGGCAGATCTTTAAGCACACTTTCCATAGAGCACAAGAGCTCTTGATCCCCAGGTGTAAGAAATCAAGCAAGAAAGAAAGGGAAGAGACCGGCATGGCTGAGCTGGTACATGCTGGTCAAACTAAAAGCCAAGAAGGAACTGCACAGGCAGTTCAAGCAGTTTCAGGTATCCTGGGAAGTGTATAGGGATGCTGCCTGGTTATGTAGGGATGAAGTCAGGAAAGCCAAGGCACAGCTGGAGCTGACCTTGGCAAGGGATGCTAAGAATGACAAGAAGGGCTTCTACAGGTGTGTCAACCAGAAAAGGAAGGTTAAAGAAAGCATATCTCCCCGATGAGCAAGGATGGCAAACTGATAATAACAGACAAGGAGAAGGCTGAGATTCTTAGAAACATTTTTTGCCTTGAGTTTCACTGCCAACCTCTCTCCTCACACCTCCCGAGTTGAAGGACCACAAGGCGGGGACCTGCAGGACAAAGTCCCTCCCACTGTAAGCGAAGACAAGGTTCTTGACCACCTGAGGAACCTGAACACACACAAGTCCATGGGACCTGATGAGATGCACGCCAGAGTCCTGAGGGAACTAGCTGATGTAGTTGCCAAGCCACTCTCCATGATATTTGAAAAGTCATGGCAGTCAGGTGAAGTCCCTGGTGACTAGAAGAAGGGAAACATTACACCCATTTTTAAAAAGGGTAGAAAGGAGGACCCTGGGAACTACCAACCTATCAGCCTCACCTCTCTGCCTGGGACAATCATGGAACACATCCTCCTAGAAGCTATGCTAAGGCGCATGGAGAACAGGGAGGTGATTTGAGACAGCCAGCATGCCTTTACTAAGGACAACTCCTGCCTGACCGAATTAGTGGCTTCCTACAATGGAGTGACTACATCGGCGGACAAGGGAAGAGCAATGGATATCATCTATCTGAACTTCTGCAAGGCGTTTGACATGGTCCCCCACAACATCCGTCTCTCTAAGTTGGAGAGATACTGATTTGATGGGTGAACTGTTTGGTGGATAAGGAACTGGCTAGATGGTTGCATCCAGAGGGTAGTGGTCAATGGCTCGATGTCCAGATGGAGAGGGATGACCCTCAGGGATCTGTACTGGCACTGGTGCTGTTTAATATCTTCATCAATTATATAAATGGTGGGATCAAGTGCACCCTCGGCAAGATTGCAGATGACACCAAGCTGTGTCGTGTGGTCAACATGCCAGAGGGATGGGATGTCATCCAGAGGGACCTGGACGAGCTAGAGAGGTGGGCCCATGCTAACTTCATGAAGTTCAACCAGGCCAAGTGCAAGGTCCTGCTCTTGGGTTGGGATAATCTTCGTTATCAATACAGTCTGGGGGTTGATGTGATAGAGAGCAGCCCTGTGGAAAAGGACTTGGGGGTACTTGTGGATGAAAAGCTGGACTTGAGCCAACAATGTACACTCGCAGCCCAGGCCCAGGCATCCTGTTGCATCCTGGGTTGCGCCAAAAGCAGTGTGGCCATCAGATCGAGAGAGGTGATTCTCCCCCTCTACTCTGCTCTGGTGAGACCCCACCTAGAGTTCAGTGTCCAGCTCTGGAGCCCTCAGCACAAGAAGGACATGGACCTGTTGGAACGGGTCCAGAGGAGGGCCACAAGGATGATCAGAGGGCTGGAGCACCTCTGCTGTGAGGACAGGCTGAGAGAGTTGGGGTTGTTCAGCCCGGAGAAGAGAAGGTTCCGGGGAGACCTTATAGCAGCCTTCCAGTACCTGAAGGGCACCTACAAGAAAGCAGAGGAGGGGCTGTTTGCAAGGACATGTAGCGATAGGACAAGGGGCAACTAGAGCAGGGCAGGTTTATATTAGACATTAGGAAGAAGTTCTTTACACCGAGGGTGGTGAGGCACTGGAACAGGTTGTTGAGAGAGGTGGTGGAGGCCCCATCCCTGGAGACATTCAAGGCCAGGCTTGATGAGGCTCTGAGCAATCTCATCTACTTAAAGAAGTCCCTGCTTACTGCAGGGGACCTTTAAAGGTCCCTTCCAACACAACACATTCTAAGATTCTATGTCCCCCTCATCTTGGGGACACAGGGGTTGGCATCTCTTGCCTTGAGGCTGGGTGTTTGGCAGAAAGGAGGGAATGGGGTGGGAAAACAGCTCATCACTTGGCTACTGCCATAGACAGCTGCCCTTTTTGATTTAAAAATGGTTGTTTGGGGCTGTGAAGCCCCTTAATCTGCTGTCCTCTGTGGATGCAAATCTAGCCCCGGTGGAAGTTCATGATTTGGGGACCTTTGCTCCAGAGAGGACATCTGATGTCACCAGGAGGTGATGTTCCTCCTCCAGAAAGCAACGTGAGAGTCCATGCAAAGACCAGAAGTGAAGGAGAGGCTGGTGTGGAGCAAAGGGAGGTACATGGCCATCAGAGATGGCTGGAAGAAGAGGGAGCGGGGTTTAAAGTCACAAGGGAAATCGAAGATAATGAGGAGGGAGACTCAGGATGAGTTGACTGCCCCAGCAGGAGTATACCCCCTTTGGCTTTTGAGCATCTCCATCCCAGCCCTAACCCCCCGGACATGGTAAAAGGGCCGGCACTGGAAGTAACCCTGCCTCCATGCCCCTGTGCATCGCCAGCTGCTCCGGCACAGGCAGCCAGAAAGACGGAGGGTTTGCTGGGGCCTCGCTTGCTTACAGGAGCAACACAAACCCAAAGAACCTCCATTTGTTTAAATGAGGACTGGTTGCATATGGCTGCAATGACAGCTGTGATGGGAAGGGCACCTTGGCCTCTGGTGGCAGAGGCAGCTCCTTGTCCCCAGGTGCTCCCTGCTGAGCCAGCTGCCAGGGCAGCACAGGACACCCGGTGTTAGGGACTTTTCCTTCCATTTTCTCAGCCCATTGCTCCTCTTCGGGGCCCTTGACATGCTCACGTCGGCCCCACAGGAGGAAATTTGGGATTTCATTGCTTTTTGTAGCCTTGGCATTGCCCCCTGTTGTCCAGCAGCACCCCGAACCCCGACCCACTGCGAGTGCTCATGTTTTTCAGTCCTTTCTAATCTCTCCACTTGCTCAGCTGTGACTCACCTTCTCCATTGCTTCCAAGTGAGGAGCGTGGTGAAGGAAAGAGAAATAGCTCCTAGCACAGCTTTGGCCTTTTCAAACCCTGCGCTGAGCTGTGAAACAGCAAAGGGGCTCCTTGAGGGACCATCTTGCCCCTGTCTGATGTGGGGAGAGGCTTGAAATGTCCCCAGAACTGGTCCATCGGAAATGCAGCCTGGATTTTGTTATCTGCCATTTGTGCTTGCTTGTTCTGCTCTTGGAAACCAAGACATTTTTCAGGCCCATTTTATTTGATCAGTTGTGAAACGGTCTTAAAATAGGAGGAAAAAATACCCATAAAGTATACACCAAACAAACCCTGAACAGTGGAAGAGGTAGCAGTGGGGAGAAGAAAAACCCTGCAATCCTCTTTCCCCAAAGTCTGTAAAAAGCAGTATCTCCTCCCAGTAAACCACCCTGCAGGCCCTGAGAAAGCAACCACAGGGCAGGCTGGTCCTGTTGCAGATGTTGCTACCAGCTGTGGCCACCACAGACCGTCATGGCTTGGTGGCTCTGTACCCAGCACCGTGGGAGACCTGGCTGTCTGGGGGCCACTGGGAATTGGGAATAGCAACAGGGAAAGACTCCTAGGGAGAGAAGCCTCCACTGTCCCTCCTCATGCCACTGTCATGATAGCCTTCCATCGTGGGGGTTGGTTGGACTTTCAAACATGTCCCAGATGCTCCAGGTACCCCGGTCTGGAGGAGATGCACAGGTATGGCTGGGGACACACAGGGCTGTGGTTGCAGCAGGCTCCACAGGACAGGCTGCTTCACTGAACACTGCAAATACCCTTTTCCATAGTACCAGAAACACTGATTTGGACAACTGGTCAGAGCAGAGCAGCTGTGGGCATCTTTGAGGTGATGTCCTAACCCATGAGGGTTAGGGTTAGTCCTAACCCACCCCTTGGATGTCCCCTGTCTTGGTGACACAGGATATTTGTGGATTTGGGTCTGTACACGGAAGGAGATTCAGCTGGTATTATGGCACCTGCTTGCCCTGGTCCATGTCATGCTTTGTGCTGGTGGTGCACTGAAGTGGAGATGGGTGCCTTGGGCTCACCACCATCCAATGGGGAAGCTGGAGGTGGCTGCCTGGACACCATGGGCTGTCACCTACCTTGTGCAGGGCTTTTTGGTGTTTCCCAGTCCATATGTACAAAGGTTATCTGGTTGCTTAAAAAAAAAAAAATCCCAAAATCTTTAAGCAACTTTTTCGATTGTCTTTGGTTCTAGCTCTTTTGCCAAGATGCCACTTGGCATGTCTCTCTGGCTCTGGCATGAGCCACCCTCTGCTCCCCATCCCCAGGGAGGCAGCATGTGAACACACACACACACACACACACACAAACACACACACACGTTTTTCCTACCTTTAAGGTGGGTTAATTCCAAAAGGTCATTGACAATGGACCAGTTTGTGGCATAAGCAGCAGAAGACCATCTGCAAAAGTGTCCTCACAGTCGGTGGCACAGCAAAAGCCACCTGGATGGCAGCCTTGAACAGGGAGAGCACTGGAGGGGAGGGTTGGGGGTCCCCAACCCAAAACCCAAAGGGGGTGTCCCACTGGACTGGGACAGTGCTGGGAGAACCCATAGTTTGGGGCAGAGGAAGGTGTGTGGGACCCAGGGTGCTGGAAGCAGACGAACCACCTCCCTCCCCTAGCCTGGCCCCTCCTTGGGTGAAGCAAGGAGGCAAAAGAGGTAGAGGATGAGAAGATTATTTATTTTTCATAGATTTTTATAAAAAATAATTATCAAATACAAAAAAATAAAAATAGCAGCCTCCATTGTGAATAAAACCCTAAAGGGGACAAAAAATGCTCAGTGTCGCTATAGAAAAACAATATTTCGGTACGTAGAAGCTATCCATTCATGAGAAGCACAAATCTCTGTCAGCCAAGCCAGCACCTCTCCCCGCCCCTGTTCCCCTATCTATGGGGCATGGCCCCGTCCCTGTACCCACTGGTGAGCAGGAATGAGCAATTGCTGAGACCAGGATTTTCATGGAAAAAGGGTGAAAATTTGACATGAAAACACATAGGCATCTAGGTAACACTAATGCCAGGCAGGGAAGGGTTTGGCATTGCAAGATGCCGGGACTTGAAATTCTCCCATCTCCCTTTGCGTGTCACCCTCATCCCATGTCCCCACCATCCCCACCAGCAGCGGGGCTGCCATGTCCCCCTCTGCTCTGTGCTGAGAGCCCTGAATTTCCCCTTCCCTGTGCTGGTGGAGCAGGACAGGCTGCCCGAGTTGCACCTTCTGGGGGCATTGGGGCCAGAAAAGTCTCAAAGGGCTTTTTTTAAAAATTCCTTGGTTTTTTGTTGTTTTTTTTTTTTTTTTTTTTGTTTGTAAAATGNAAAAATGGATCACTGTCCAAAAGTTGCATTTGCGTTAAAACCCTGGTTGTTGTCACCTATGCACGATGGGAACAAAAATGTCAGTACATCCCTGATTCAAGAGGAGATGGGACCCATCATGCCCCCTGTGGATCCCTGCCTAGGCCAGGGCAGGCAGGAGGTGACCTGGGCGATGGACACACTTAGGATGAGGAAAGGGCTTGGAGAAGGTCAAGGCACCTCCTGCCTGGACGCTGGTGGGATGTCCAGGCACCTCTGCCCCTACTGCTGTCCTCCAGCCAAAAATAGCGTTAGGAGATGCCTGACAAAAAGGGGAGGGGAGGTAGCTAGCGAAAATCAAAGGATGCCTTGAAAATCCCCGGTCTGACCACACTGTGTCACCCTCTCTCCATCGTTCTTGGGCCGGAGAAACCCTGGCTTTGAGCCTGGCTCCACTGACACAGGCCATGTGGGAGAACGCAGCAGGGGCAGCCTTGGGTTTCTTGGTCCCAACCCGGTGGCACACCGGGGTGTCCATGCTCCTACTCTGTGGTCCCTTCTCTGCTCTCCTCTTTCTAACTCTTTTCTCTGCCTCTTTGCAGCACAAAACCATCAGCAATAACCCCAGCTGGAGCCAGGCACCTTCCCTACCCATTGCCTCTGTGGGCCTGTGTCCAAGCTGCCAAGCTGAGCTTCTGAGAATCAGCTATGGGGGTCAAAGTTTCTAGCTGGGCTTCTTTGGGGCTAGAAGTGAATCTGAAGATTTTCACAAAGTGTCTACAGCATCAAGAGTGGACTTGTGGAAGTCAGCGACTGTATGTCTACCGTAATGGGCTCAGCCATAGAGATCATAATCAGGAAAATCTCAATGGGAAAAGATGGTGCTCAAAGTCTCCCGACAGGTTGTTCAGGTCCTGTCTTCCTCTCTCTCCTTGCATTACAGGATCTGGTCTCCTCCGGGAACTGCTGTTAACACTGTTGAAGCTCATGTTTGGAAAGGAGACATGGGGAAAGAAAGAAGGACCACCTCATCGTCCTTCATTCAAAGCATCATACAGTTACTGTAGGTTGCCCACCATATTCCTCATCTAGTTGGGTGTGCAGTGACCAGGGTGAGTGAGGCAGAAAGGGACCATTGCATGTGTTGCTCCTACTGACCATGCAGCAATCCCCACGGACACGTAACCCTTCCCAGAGGCCTCTGAAATAACGGGTGACAGGCAGCTGCGGTGCCCTTTGGGGCAGCAGTGCTCATCAAATCTGCCAGGCTCATCAGGGTGACGCAAGGGCACAGCAGCGTTTCTTCTCAACCTCAAAATCCTGACCCTAAGGCAAAGCACTGTCAAATCCCAAGGGCAAAACTTGGTGCCTGCAAGATGCCGAAAGCATCTTGAGGTCACGGCCTCCATGCCGCCTGCCTGGGGAGTGCTCTCCTAGTGTAGCCTGGGTGTTTGGCTTCTCTCTCTGTCCTCCATCCAGCTCCCTCTCAGAAAGGAAGAGGAAATTCCCTGCTCCTCCCACCCGGACCTGTGCTTTTCCCAATGGTTTCTACTTCACAGCAGCATAGGTGTGTGACGAAGGATATCCTTTCTCAGCTTCATCGAGAGCAAAGAAAATATAATATATA
>VXBH01005635.1:15574-117449 GCA_013400035.1 Rynchops niger | reverse complement strand
TCTCCAGATGCCCCTTCCAGCCCCGACCATTCGTGACTCTGTGATTCTGCGATTCTGTGATTTGAGACCCCTGGTAAGATGCAACCCTGAGGACACTTTAAATTTCATCACTAACAGCCTGTATTGTAACAACAGGCAGCACGACACATGCTTGTGTCATACTGCCTAGTTTCAAACCACGGCATCTCATCAGCTCTGCCCATCAACCTGGAGAGAAATGTGACTCCGTCTTGGGTCCACACTAGTGCTATTGCTTCGGAAGGGGAGCTCTGGATCTGAAATATCTGGTCCCCGTTGCCATTACCAAGTTACCCACCCTTCAAGCTTGAAAAGTGTTGGAAAACCTTGAAAAACCTTGAAAAGCAATGTCTCTGCTTACAGAAGGTGCACAATATTTCCCTCCGTACAGGTGACTCTGAGGAGAGTTAGCAAGGAACTAGCAATAACACAGCCAAAAGGCTGCTCTGGCATAGATTAAATTCCCCCAACATAAAATTTAGCTGAAGCCTATTCCTGCACAATCCCAAGGAGCACTTCTTGGAGAGCGGTGAGATTCCCACCTCCTCTGCTCCCAGTCTAGCCATCTATATGCACACACCTGCACAAATTAAACTCGCTGCTGCCAGAGCTGTTACAGATCTCCCGCTCCCTTGCTTTTATCAGGGATGGCTGCAGCCTATTACAGCTGACCCCCTCCCATTTCCATCGGGAACAGCCATGCATTTTCCTTGAGGTTTTATAAAACTCCCACCGTAGATCCCATGGAGAAGTCAGGCTGGTCAGATGGAGGGACAAGCTTGGGACACGGGGAGGGGCTGAGCAAATTGTGGATTACAACCTTGTCCTACCACACCTGCGCGTCACCCTCATTTTTTTCTACCTGCAAAATGGTAAGAGCGAGGGAGCCCTTTTTGTCTGCAGCCCAGGAAAAAAATCCCAGAGGCTGTGGAGGCATGGGATGAAGCCCTCCTGGTGAGACCTAAATATTCTGTGGAGAATCGTGCTTGTGGGCTCTCCTTCCAGCGGTGGATGCGTGACCTGCATGCAGGCAGTGCATGCCACCTCCCTGGGGTCAGCAGAGCCTGCCGCTCTCCCTCCCCTGCCCACAGCGCATATAAATGTGCCATTGGAAAAGTTATGAGCTTTTTATTGTCACTTGTGGAGTGAGATATTGAACCATCGAAGTGCTTATTCATTTCTGGTTATCTGATTGTCGTAATGTTTCTAAACTGCCAGTTGAAGGTAAGAGATAAACTCCAGCCAGCCTCAGACTGAAAGGCGCCTTTGACGTAGCTAGGTTTTTTTCATCAGGGGATGATATATTATTTATTGACCCACACAGGGTCACCTGGAAATACTTCATGCAGGGAATCGAAAGGGAAGAGTAAATACTGAAATCAAAGGCCTGCAGGACCTTGTTTTGCCAGTGGGAAGGTTTTTCTCTGCTTGTGTGGCCGTGGTGGACCCAGCCGCATGGTTGGTGGCTTTGGTTCTCAGAAGGAAGAGAAACTCCTGTGCCCTCTGTCATTCCAAGAGGAAAAAAAGCAGCATGGAGCAGGACAGGCAGATACATTATTTTATTTCTCATAGAACTCCCTTTCCCTGTTTCCATAACCTCGCTCTTTCACACCAGCTTGGTGATGGTCAGCAGAGATTTAAGGACCAACGTGCCGTTCACAGCTCCTTGAAGGAGCTAACATCAGGGATCTCCCTGGGGGTGGCGGGGAGACCCAGCACCGCTGTTGAAGGACATCAGGCAGGAGGGACCCTCCCTGTCCTCCAGATTTCCCAAGGCTGCTCTCTGAAAACTAATACAGATGCATCTCTGTGAAACAGCATTCACATTATAAAATGAAAAAAAGGCTTTTTTTCTGAACAAATCTTCGGTGTTAGCCTTTCAGCACATAATTTCAATGGAAGTCAGGAGAGCCATCCATCTGCTAAAGGGAATATTTACCTTTCCCATTCTGCATCTCGCTTCACTGTTGCTATGGTCACATGTTGTTATAATTGTCTTTTATTAAAGAGAATGTCTTTTAAAGACCTTTCTACCCAATGCATCCTGCCAGCTTTCTGGTTCATGAGTGTCTATTTACCTATTTAGCCTGTCTGATGATGGCATTTTTAAGGCCCCAGGGTATTTGGTTTCCAAGCACTGATAGAATTAACAGAGAAGTTCCCAGCACGACCATGATTTCCTGAGGTTGAAGGCAAGTTGATAGTAGTGGGGTTGGATTATTTTGTGTGTGTGTGTGTGAATAAATAAAATGTCCCTTTCTGAAAAAAGAACATGTATGAAAAATCTGGCTTTTTGTCAATCAAATATCAAATATAATAGGCTGAAGGAGATAATTTATTGTAACTTTTCTGCTTGGAGATCTTCTGACAGAATTTAGGCTGGTCTGTTTTTTAAAGGCCTACAATTGGCCTTCTGTGGTCTACATAAGGATTCTATAGTTTCCTTTGAGTCGTCAGTACCCTAGGAAAAAATGTCTTCATTTCAAAAGAAAATTTGTCTTCAGCAAAGCCTCGCCGCACACCAGTCTGCGTGTGAGCAGCGAGGCCAGTGCCTTCTCCACAGGAGCTGATGGAGTATGTTACACATCTGTCCCTGTATCTTGCGCCTGGGTCGTCTTTCCAAAACAAGGATCCTGGGGAATGAACGGGATGTGCACTCAGATCCCATCACAAACTGCAGCTGAGAATTTCATCTTTCTGATTTCAGGCCACAGTCAGTCAGTCCCGAGCACTTCTCCTGGTTTGCTGACGTGGGCCAGTTTTATAAGGGTGCCCTTTACTCCGTCGTTCCCATGATCATTGAATCAGAGAATCACAGCACGGTTTGAGTTGGAAGGGACCTTCAAAGATCATCTAGTCCTACCCCCTGCCGCGGACAGGGACATTTTTTACTAGACCGGGTTGCTCAAAGCCCCATCCAGCCTGACCTTGAACACTTCCAGGGATGGGGCATCCACAGCTTCTCTGGGCAACCTGTTCCAGTGCCTCACCACCCTCATCATAAGGAATTCCTTCCTTATAGCTAGTCTAAATCTACCCTCTTCTAGTTTAAAACCATTACCCCTTGTCCTATCAATGACCACATTGAATGATGCCTAATCAGAGCAGACCCATTTTAGGCTTCTCTTCATGTGTCCTCCAAGTTGGGAAGTTAACTGTTGGTAACTGCTTATTAGCCTTGTTTGGTTTGAGCGCGCAGAGCAGTTGAGCTGGCAGTATCCCCTCCGCGTTGAGTGTAAAACGTTGGCTGAGTTCAGTCTGACCTGGCAGCAGGACAGAGCTTTCAAAGAAAATCGTGTCCGTATAAATGTCATGAAAGTGGCTAGCCAGATGGAGACAAGGACCCTTTTCAGCAACTTTGCTGAGCAAACAGCTGTAAGTGAGCTCTTGGCTTGTCAGACACCAAGGAACACGCACAAGTGAGAGCTCTTATGAACCTTCCAGATGGAAGCAGATCTGGAGTCAGCCATTATTGCCTTGGATGCTGGAGTTGGTCATAAGCCAGGTCTGTACACCGGCAGGCTTTGAGAGGCTCAGGGCTAAGCGCAGCTCCTGAAGCAGCTCCAAATCCGCCTTGCCACCGCTTTGCCTCCTTTGCTGGGGAGAGCCCTGGCTTGGGCAGGGTCAAAAGCAGCACATTGGTCAAAAGGAACAGAAAGCAGTGAGGGTTGTGGGACACTGGAACAGGTTGCCCAGAGAAGCTGTGGATGCCCCATCCCTGGAAGTGTTCAAGGCCAGGCTGGATGGAACTTTGAGCAACCTGGTCTAGTGGGAGGTGTCCCTGCCCATGGCAGGGGGGTTGGAACTAGATGATCTTTAAGGTCCCTTCCAACCCAAACCGTTCTATGATTCTATGATTGAGTCTCACCCTGCAGTGGGACAATAATGCTGATGGCTCTGCTGGCCAGTGCGTGTGGGCTGCTGGGTGGCCAGTATTGCAAACAATAGCTGAGCCCTAAATGAAGCAAACTCAGCGCCATAGCTGTGTTTCTCTGCTCATGAGGTGTCCACGTGTTGCCCAAGTGAATGCGTAAGAACTGCTTTACAGCCCAGGCTGTGTCTCGTGGAACAGCGGAACCCCTCCCCTCCAAGACAGGCTAACAGGGCTGTTACATGCCTTCAGACACAAGGTTCAGCTCAGCACGTCCTTACCCACCACGGTCCAGCCGAGGTGTTCGGCATCCATGCTGAGGCACTGTGTCACGCCAGCAGGACCGTCTGCAGCCAAGGCCTTCCCAAACCGCATTTCCATGGCGATCTGTGCTCCAGCCTCATCCCTCTTGGTCACGCAGCACACAGCAGACCTCACCTCCTCCTCACGTCTCTCACCACTCCTGCCCTGTTCTCCATGGCACCGTAATTTTTCTTTCCACGATGTTTTACAAGGCAAGCCTCTGTGGTCCCAGCTGGACTCCCCGCAGTAGCTGCTGTCACACAAGCCCGCTTTTTAGGGGGAGCATCCATCCTTGCTTTTGTTGGACTGCTTTGCCACGGTGTGCTTGGCAGCTGCAGGGAGAGCTGTGCTGGGGCTGCTTGGGCACCACAGCAATTACATCTGATCGTTTATATTAAACAGTGGGATTGCAGAGCCAGCACCAGAGGCCAAACTCAAGTGGTTTTAATGATTGGGAGTTTTGTGCTCAGAGGTTGCTACAAGGATAAAATAATAACGGGATGCTGACATTTTACTGGTGTTGTGCAGAGTATTAGCATTCAGGGGAAATGGGAAAGAAAGAAAACAGCACTCAGCTCTGCGCTGCTGAGTTAATTGGGCAGAACCAGAGCAGTTTTATCTTGCCTGATACCAGTCACTGATCATCTGCTCCTAGAATCTGCCTGCCTCTGGGTGCCACCTCTGCCATGTCCATCATTGTGCATAGCTGTTTTGAAACACAACGTGGATGAGAAAAAACAGGTGATGGAGAGGCAAAGGTGAAATTGCACAGTCAGAAACTTACCCTTCCTTTTCCTGGGATGAGGAGGTAGGAGGAGAGGTTGTGGGGGTTGTGTTCCTCCTCCCCCTCCTCAGCATCCCCGGGTGCAAGAAGCACTGCTTTGAAAGGGGAGCAGCTGCGCAAGTGCAACTCGGTCCCATGTTCAACTGTGCGATTAATTGCAATTAGCTCTCCATAAATCCAGCAGCTGGAGTATGATGGGACTTAGCTGACCCAGTTCCTGAGCAGTTCCCAAGATATTTAGAAGAGCACTGCTTGTCACTAAACCAGGATGGCACAAGGATAATGGTGAGAGCATAGGCCATACCAAGCCAGCCCCAGCCAGCCCAGCAGCCCGTCCCCGGCAGATGACTGAAGAGAGCCAGAGGCTCTTTCATCTTGTTAAGGTTATGTTTATGCCCATCTCCAATGACTCTTGTATTTAAAAATGCTGACAGGAGGTTCCTTCTTCATCTTCTCCAAGCCATTTGTAATTTATAACCTGCTAGCATACCCTCCTGTCTGGTTTTTGGGCTAAAGAATTCTCTCTACATGCTTTTTCCAAGCACGGAAGCCTTTCTGTACCTTTGATCACCTTTGTCAGCTTTCTCCGTATCTTTCTAGCCATAAAGCAATATCCCTTGTCACCTGTCTATAATGCTGTGTAAATGCTAAGTAAGGCCATGTGTACCATTCATTAAGCCGAAGGGAAATCTTTGGAGGCGTACAAACCCCACAACACAGAGGTGCACACAGAGCATGGCCCTGTGCGTGGGAGGGTGGATGCAGAACAGATGGGCCATAGTGGAGACCAGAACGTGGAAAGAAGGAATACCTGCAGGACCAGAGAGTGAGCAAATGCTCGGGGACGCAGCATCCTGCCACAGCCTGAAACAGCCAATAAGGAATACGAAATTCTCTGTACTGAACACTGAAAAATGCATGCTGAATGTAGGGGGACGTTTTAAATGCAGGAGGGGTAAGACACATCCTTAGAGAGATAAACCGTGTTTCTAGGACTCCCCTGAACCAGGCACTGGAGATCAACCTGAGACAGAGGGCTCACACACTCAGCAATCCCCAGGCGTGAGCAATGAAATGCAAAGGGCCTGTGCTGGCAGTTACAGGTAAGTGCAATATTCAAGTGCCTGTCCTAAATTGCCAGAAGGGCCTGGGTTATACAAGGGAAAGCCTCCATCTGCGTGACGTGGAGTCTGGTCTCACTGTTCATATGTCATGGCAGCCTGGATCCTAAGACAAGGTCCTCACAGGTTCTTAGTATGGTCCTCAGAAGAGTGGCTTTCTCCATTAATGTCTGTGATTGAAACATATAACTATAAAAGCTGATGCTCTCTTATACACAAATTATAGCCCTTTTTTCCCTCCTATGCTAGAAGAGATATCTGCTCTTCAGGGTGGCTTTGCAGACCCCATCATCTGGTGACACCGTCATCCCTGGAGGTATTTAAAAGACGGGTAGACATGGTCCTTAGGGACACGGTTTAGTGGTAGTTTTGGCAGTGTTAGGCTGATGGTTGAACTTGATGATCTCAACGGTCCCTTCCAACCTAGATGATTCTATGATTCTATTAATGAACTACAAACCAAACCATCACAGCACCTTCCTCTAATGCTGTCCCCAATTTTGCCTGCCCATCTCTGTGGCTAGTGCATGCCTGGACGGTGGCAGAGATGTGAGTCCAGGCCCTGCCTCAGCACAGATTCATAGAATCACAGAATGGTTCGGGTTGGAAGGGACCTTAAAGATCATCTAGTTCCAACCCCCTGCCATGGGCAGGGACACTTCCCACTAGACCAGGTTGCTCAAAGCTCCATCCAGTCTGGCCTTGAACTCTTACAGGGGGGACAACTTACCTTGGCTACCTGTTCCAGTGCCTCACTCCCCTTACAGTAAAGAATTTCTTCCTGATATCTAATCTAAATCACCCCTCTTTCAGTTTGAGGCTGTTACGCCGTGTCCCATCATTACACTCCCTGATAAAGAGTCCCTCCCCATCCCTCCTGTAGGCCCCCTTTAGGTACTGGAAGGCTGCAATAAGGTCTCGCTGGAGCCTTCTCTTCCCCAGGCTGAACAACCCCAACACATTTCAAACTATGTCTCCATCTTGCCAGGAGAGCTCTGTATTGCCTGCCATGCTGCTAGTCAGTGTACCTAAGAAAGAAAAAGAGTGCAAAAAACAACTCTGGGTCATCTGAGCATTTGAAGAAGGGAAGGGCTTTCTTACGGAGCAATTTTTCTGCCTCATGCAGAGCCCAGTTGTGCGTTGGGTGGGACTGCTTCTCCTTGTGTCCTTGTGTGCTGCAGGAGGAGCCCCAAGGCCCTGGCTCAGAGGTGGCCCCTCACCTGGCTGGGCAAGCCCTTCCCCACAGCCCCAGTGGATTGATTTTAAGGAAGGCAGAGGAAAAGATCACCATCAAAGATGCCTGGTAGGAATCAGCCAGGCCAGGGACACTGTTTCTGGTCCTCGGCCACCAGCCTTGTTCCCTTCTGGCACCTCAGTGTGCTGTCGCTTCCCCCTTGGCTGCTGCCCTTACCATGACACAGAGATCAGCTAAACCGAAAACTGTGTGGTTGTGTCTTTATGCGATGAATGTTGAGGCTTAATGACAAAAGTGTAGGCACTGTTGCCTTGAAAATGTGTTGCTAAGAAGCAAATGAAGAGGCTGAAAAATGCAAAATACAAGCAGCAAGGGAAAACACAAGCACAGCTATGGAAGGAATTAAGAAGCCGTGCTCATAGCTCCCTATAATCAGACACTGCAAGGTCTAAACCTTTGCTTTCAGGAAGATACCAAAGCCATTTTTCTTTGAGCGTGTAACAGCCAGGTGCTATCATCAATAAATATTTTAATCACAAAGTAGAAATCAGCAAGTAAATGAAAGAAACAATTCAATAATGTCTTCTCCTTCTTCTCAGGGATCTTCCTGGAAGAGTAGGGAAGAGATGTCGGATGGGTGAACATGGGACGGAGCCTGTCTGAGGCAACATTACATTTTTTCCCCATGTTATTCTTGGATAATACTTAAGTGGTCAGTGAAGGGTGTTTGAAACATCTGTTCGATGTCCTCAGCAGAGGAATGGAGTCCAGAACATTTTAACATTTCATAACAAATACTCCAAAGGTGCTCTGAGTTGCCTGCAATGACTTCTACAAAAGGTATGAGCATTTATAGTGCTCTACATACTTAGTGTGCCATGCAAACACCAGCTAATTAATCTAAGTAATATCACAAACCAAATTAAACTATTTATCTTCCCCGAGATAAACCAGAAAGCAGAGTTACAAAAAAAAAAAGATAAAAATCAGCTGCCTAATAGAATACTTATTTAAAAGGGGAAACAGTTACAGTGCTTAATTTATTTCTCCAGCATAAAGAAATTTCCTGGTATTTCTGCTGTAGGCAAGTGCAGAACAAACAGAGGGGCTGCATTACATTCATTTGGAAGGTTTGTTTTCCCCTCCAGTGTTACACCAACACCAGCCCATTGTTTTCAGAAGCATCATTTTTTTCAGCAGATGTAAGGACTTTGAGAGCCAGAGTCCTAATTCCAGCAATTGCTCCTTCACCTATTGTCTTCCTCTTCCATATGCATACAAAAGACGACATAATAATACACACAAAAATATTCTGATGCTGAAATTGGGCTCAGCTGCCTTTCTGTTCCACCCCCCCCACACCCCCGCCATGCTTTGCCTAAGCTACACGAAGTGTTCATTTGCGGGGCTGAACTCATCCAGCCTAGCGACCATCATCTAAGAGCCGGGTATTTGTTTCTCCATGTTCTTCCAGTCTCTCTCATGAGCACATGGGCGAGAGCATGAGCCGGAGCCGACCGTGTTAACGGGAGGCCGCAGCTCTCGCTGCCTCTGCAAACCGGCACCTGGGCTTTGGCAGAGCCTTCCTGAGCTGAATAAAGGCTTTGAGGATGTGGCCATATAAACCAATGTAAATACTATATAACAACTAATCTCCATTGCAGAGGAGGAAGTAATGCAGCTTTATGAGTGGGAAGGTCAAGGAATGTTATCCGCTTTTACTTAGGAGTTTTGTGGTCTCCATTTACATTTTATCCATTTGCTTTTCTGTTGACACTGGCTTGGGATAGAGGAAACTCATGCAAAGATCAGATTGCCAGTCAAGATCCTGACAAAGGAAGGAAATGGTCATTGATTACAAGGGACCTGATTTGGCATTCCTCATGGAGCTCCCTGCCCCACTGCGGAGCTCCCCGCCCCCTTGCTGGCTGCTTTAGGTGCCTCAGGAGAGCAGAGTGGATCCTGATGCTTGTCCAGGGCTGGCAGTGGGTGCCTGGTGTAGCCTACCACCACGCTCGGGCAACTTCAACTGCAGGAACCACCTGAAGTAGTTCTGATCGCTCAAAAGAGACCTGGGCTTGAACGCGCGTCTGTTTGCTGACCACTAAACCAAAGGGAAACCAAGAGGGATCAGAAAGGGATTCTGTCTCCACCATGTTCCCATCATCCACCACCAGTGTTTCACCTTTTGGAACATTTTCTCATATAATGGAGCATAGAGAGAGTGACAATAGGCACTTCTAATGATTCTGATCTCATTACAAGTGTTATTCTTTCTAAGTGTCCATCTAACAACAGAACACATTTCCATGCTATTATAGATCCATTATATGAGTATATATGCACACAGACACGCGCAGTCATATACCAAGCACAGCCAGCTTAGAGTTGAGGTTTTTTTAAACACGCTTTTTCTGAAAAGTTATGATAGCGTGCTTTGTAAAACGTGGGAAAAAATTCCTAGACTTTATGATTCTGAAACATAACAAGTAGAAATCAAGACCAAGGAAAACAAATTGCATGGGATCCACAAGGAACTGGAAAGTTATTTTGCTTTGGAAATTAGCGATTCAACAGATAACCACTTGGTTTTAGGATATGCACTGGCACGTAACACTCAACAGATGATATGGCGTCAGTTCAGGTCAGATTTGTAGATTCTACTCTCAGTCAGAGGGTCCGAAAGTTAAGAAAACTCCAGTTGTGTCCAATTTCAGATTTACAACTGTGAACCAGAGACTGGAACCTGGTCTTGCATACTGGTCCGTTACAGGAGTTAGAGAAATGCTAACCCAGCCTCATTCCTTGTGCTTATTTCTGCTCTTGATTTTAAATGTAACAGCAGGGGATTCTATGCCAATGCAGAGGAAATTAGGAACACTGGGCCATAGTATGGGTTGAGTGAATAGCCCACCAGGAGAGGCTTTGCCCCTGCAAAGGGTTTTCTGGGCTTGGGACAGATAAACTTTCCCATTGGCGTATGCATATGTGTGCATGCACACACACAGAGCCGGCCAAAGCCTCAGGGACGTTTGCCACCATCCTGTTAATCATTATCGGAGCAGAGCTGTATTCTTTGAGATCTCTGACCTGTTTTGCAGCCCTGAAGGGTTTATTGCAGCCAGCACAGCCTTGGACGGTGTTTGGATTGCGTGCTGACAGCCAGCCAGCTGGCCGTGGTTCAGAGCTCAGCGATACGGAGCGTTGCAGGACTGCCCGTTTGTACTCCTTGGCCTTTTGGGAACACGGGGCAACTCCTGCTTCCATCAGCCAAGAGGGAGCGGGCGGCCCAAAGGACAGGGTGAGCAGGAAGAAGCTGGGTGAATTTTCCTTGGGTGATAATCAGGTCACGTGGACATCGTGGTTCCAAGAACATAGCTTCAGGACTGAAGAGCAGTCAGGTGAAACGGAATGGTGCGAGGAGACCCTCTGTTTTCAGTGGAAGTGCTCTGAACACACAAAATCTCAGCCTCAAATCTTATGAGATTCATGCATACAGAAAAGATTTCTCAAGGTCTTTGCTTAATTCCATTTAGTTGCTTTCTCTTTTTTCAGGAGTCTGGAAGCTTTTCCTGAAGCCTTTGGTGATTTGCTGAAGCCTTGAACTTCAGCAAGAAGTTCATTCAGTCTTGAATTCATTCAAGACTTTAAGTCCTGTCCTATTCCTGCTCTTCTAAACTGTAAATAATTTCAAACAAAGAGGAATCAGAACCATTTTGTCAATTGTTTTGATTAGCCAGTATCTTGCTGCCTCCTGCATATCCTTTCTGTCTGGTCACTCAGGATAGACATCTGCTTCAAGTCTCATGAAAGTGAGACAGTAAAAAATCCATAGAGAAGTGGAATTAGGAGTTCAAACCCAGTAGCCTTCCTGGGTAAGGGGCCTGTGACTAACTAGACAATCCAACCCAAACCATCCTATGGGTCTGTGAGTCTACAATAGGTGCATGACCATGCAGTCACTCAGGGAAGCTCCTCTTTGGAACACGTTCCCAAGAGGATATGAATAAAGAAAATGGTTCCTTCTTCTCAGTACCAGAAACTCAGGAAAATCATCTGCACCAATTATAAGAAAGGGCACCAGCCATACTACACCGAGAGCATCTCCATGGGATCAAAAGGAGGGAGCAGAGAGAGCTGTCTCCAACACAAGATCTGTCTGCCCTTCTGAAGAGCATGTTCCCCCTATTCTAACTAGCAACAAAGCTGTTCAGGCTGAGAGATTTATTCTTTTATATTTATGAAGAAGGCATTAGAAAATGGAAGGATGTTTATTTCCATCACCAACCCAGTAAAGTTTCGGCTGGTTTTGTCATAACTCCATATATCCAGATTTTATGGTCCACTGCCTTAAGTGTCACCTACATAAGGCACAGACTTGTGGGTAAGCACGAGCATGTAGTCACAGACAGACAGCAAACCCAATATCAACACCAGCCAAGCCTGTCAGACAGACCAGGCAAACTCGCTTCCTGCTCAAGTTAATCAAACCCCTGTAGAAGATTCTGGAGAGCACAGGGGGTTTCGTGGTGCCTGGTCCTGGCTGCTGAGCTTCACACTTCGGTGGGGCCGGAGCTGATCAAAGGCGTTTGTCTGGTGCCAGGAGGCTGAGCCCTTGCAGAAAAGTTGCTGCCATTGCTGCAATCAGGATGCTGTATCTGCTGTTAATCCTTCTTTCTTCGAAACACAGAAAGGCATGACTTTTTCATGAGACCAGGAAAGGGCTCTATTGATTTTTTTTTTTGCGTGTGCGAAACAGCAGTACAATTTTGAGCCTCCCCTGCTGTCTCACCAGTTCAGATCCCGACGCTTTGCAGAAATGACAATTCTGTGCAGGATGAAATCACTTGGAACTAACTGGTACAAAGAAGACTGCGCACTATTGACAAAAGCTTTTTCATCAGTTACAGCCAGCTGTCTGGGTGCGTACTCCGAAAACCTTTGAAATTCTGTGGGCTGATGGTTACATTTATCCATAATCTTCCTCAGCATTACTCAGGAGTTTGCAGTAAGCAAATTTTACTCATTAGGGATAATGAACATAATTCACGTGTAGTTCCGCTCCATTTTACCAACTACATCACAGGCAGTCATCCTTAAGGTATAAAATACACATGTTCAGCAAAGGCTTATTTTACTGCAGTCAATAGGACATGAAGGCACCGTGTGCCCAGGAAAGAACAATTTAGGGAAATTAAGAGCTGTTTCATGAATGCAAGAACAAAGCTCACTTCCAGCATCTCTCTGCTCTGTGGCCTCTTCGGTGCCTAAGAAAAGGCAGCATGCGCCCAATGGGGACACAAGGGGTATAAAACCTTCCCCCAAGCTGTCACTGGAGCCATCTTTAGATCTTGAAGACGGACCTTCTTCATGAATAGAGAAGGAGCATTAGCGTGTACCCAGGGCAGTCAACAGCCATGCACTTCTCTGTAGGTCATCTTTTTGGGGTCTTTCTGAAGGCCAGCAACCCTCCTCTTGGAGGGAAAATGTTCAGTCCATCCCCAGAGGTGGAGAGGACAGAGAAGTGAGGTCTGTGAAAAAAATCTCTGTGGGGGCTGTTCCCTGTTCTGACTGGAGGAGAGGGCTGTTTTTTCCAGTAACAGCTGATCTCCTGATCTTCATCCTGTGCAACTGCAGAATGGAATGGCTAGTGTGTCCTTGTCCAGCTGGTCTAAACAGAGAGCTCTGCGCCCTCGGCAGGTGCCTTCAACTTCTGCTTTTAAATGAACAAATCCTGGAAATTTTGCAAGCCCTGACTCACCTGGGCTAATGTTTGGTGGGACAACACACCACCCTGATTCCAGGTCCCTTAGTCATTTGTCTTTAGCCTTTACTAGGATTTGGTAGAGACCTTCTTGGCATGTAGCAATGCAGAAGATGATCTACACTGTGCTGAATATCTGAGGGTGTGGGGAAAGCAGGTTTGCTCTTCATTGAATATCATAGAATCATAGAATTGTTTAGGTTGGAAGGGATCTTTAAGATCATCAAGTCCAATATAGATCTGTATGGAGGCAATGATGCCGCTGGTACATTTTATTAGTGGAGGGGATAGCACAGGATGCTGCATATGCTTTTCTCTGCCCCCAGGAAGGGAGCACTGTAGGTGTATACCCCAGTACACAACGTGCAGAGATGCACCCACATTTCTCCTGTATATACCCAGCTTAGTTATTCTGACCTAGTTAAAGATGTCCCTGCTTACTGCAGGGGGATTGGACTAGATGACTTTTAAGGTCCCTTCCAACCCAACACATTCTATGATTCTATGGTTCTATGATTCTATGATTCTGTGATTGAGACTGCCATGGTGGCTGAGGCCAAGGAGGTGAGGAGCAATCCAGATTGCTCTCCAGGGCTGCCAGACATTACCTTCTTCCTCTATTGACAGCAACACCTAAACAAAGTATTTTGGGCATGTAGCTTAAATGCAGCACGTAGTGTAGAATGATAGGATAGAGTATGAAGGGCTGAAAGTAAGAGAACTGACACCAGAGACAAAGGCCTGCCAAGATAATGCAGGGTTGTGAAGAGAAACAGAAGAGCAAGAATGAGAAGTACTGAAGTGGAAAAGTCTGGAAGACTGAAAGAAAAAGAAAAAAGCATAAGGGTTAACTTTGGTAGCAGTTTTCTTTGAACAGGGAGGGGCAAGAAGAGCTGAAAAGAACAGAGAAATGAAGAACAGATAGCAGAGTCTCCGGGCCTCTGATTTATAGGGCCCATATCAATGCTTTCGTTTTCCAAAACTGCCCGGTCATGGTGCAGAAAGCACTCATGCCATCGCTGCGCAGTCTCATGCAGGATCCTTCCTGTTCCTGGTCCAGGGTGCAGAGCTCTGGTGGGTGCCTCTGCAGAACCGTGGGGAACCTCAGCACGTGGGGGTGTAGAATTTCTACCTATTTAAACTAAGGTTTTACAGACATTTTGCTCTGCACACAGTAATTTGTGCACGTCTCGTCACTAAGCAACACGGGTTTTTTCATGCAGATAATGTAACATGATGTTGTGGTCCCACATCCTACATCTCCCCAGTGGAAGTCCCTGGTTGGAGTCATGCTGCTTGGAGCGGGAGGTTCCCGTCCTCCTCATTAGTTTAGTTGGTTCAAACCCTCTCTTTCAAATCCAAAAGCAAGCCCTGGGACAGCAATGTTATGACCTGTGGTCACCTTCTGAGCACTGAGGCTCACTAGAAAGCCATCCACACAGGATGCCGGACACTGACTTTGCACCAGTGTGCACAAAATGCCACAGCTGTCACATTTTCTGTAAACTACCATCTGACAGAGTAAGTGCATTGCCTATATCCCTCTGACTAGTGTTAGATAATGTGTGAACATTTAAAAGACCTTTTTTTTTCTTTTCTTTTCCCTGTAGATTAACATAACCCGATACAGAGACAGAGCAATTTCACTCAATTAAGACATGCTACAAAGTGACAGAGGTTGATCAATCAACTGACTAATTGCATCTGACTGCGGCAAGTAGAGGTTCTTCTGTCCTGAGTGTGCTTGCAACCAAGCGAGGAAGAGAACTGGGTTGCCTAAATGGCACGAGGCACCGGCCAGCCAACACAATCCGTCGCTTCACTTTTCACTAGCTTCACTGGCTTCACAGTCCCACCACCTTCACTGATGAGGAAATATAGACAGCTCTATGGTACCCCTAGAATCTTTATCCAAGATGTTGCAAGCCAAAAAAAAGATTCAGGATTAGCAGCATTTTGTATTTTTGATATATTCCTAAAAAGTAACTGGTATTTTATCACCTAATTGAGGTATATAGCAGTGTTTTATTACCAAATCTGAAATTTATTACAGTTGTTTTGTGGTTATACACAAGGGTTGAATTAGTGCTTTATTACTATAAGGAACTCATAACGAATACCTAATTAAGCTATCTTTGTATCTATCTCTCTTGTTTGGAATTGTTCCAACACCAGTTTCTTGTTAGCACTGAACAATTGTTACTATTAGTGACTTCAGTGGCCTGAAACAAGACTGAATTAACTGTTAGACAAAAAGTGATTGCACCACCAAACTTCTAAGTAGTTTGATTGGTAAATAATACAATAATACCAATTAGAACATCACAGCTGCTTATCTCATAGACATTACGTGATAAAATAAATATGTAGCTGTAAATGTGTCTTATTATGGTAGTGTATAGTCCACATGATTTAAATTACTTGTAAGAAACAACTAAGCTTCTTTATGAAGTCAGATATCAGAAACAACAGTGGTCTGCACCCCAGCTTTGTGAATACGTCATCACAGAAAACACAAGCAAATAAAAGAAGAAAAACATTGACTAGATACTACTTTGTGTTTCTGAGTTCCAAGTACTATTTCACGTGTTATTTTGTGTCTTCAATGAAAAAAAAATCCCAAGGATAGCTGGAATATGCATGAAAAGTGTGGCCTTGTGGCAGCAAAGGGGGAAGGATTTAGTCTTTGTACTAGCCAGAAGCGGGGCTTTAAATTGTGAATATAGGCTCTCTTTTGTCATCACCTTTCCTGTGCATTCTCTGTGTAAATAAGAAGACTGCAACATATACACACCTGAGCCTGGCAGCAATCTCCTTTTCCAACTGCATCTCCCAAGCCAAAATTTTTGCAAAGAACAAGAAATATCCCAAAAAGCGACCGACATAGCCCCCTGCACCGTGCAGCTATTTAACTTCCAGCTCAGGAAGATGATGGTGTTGATGTGGACATCGTGCTTCTGGGAGGTGCTCCGGGCTGCTGAGGTCAGCAGAAATCACTGCTCAGCACTGCAGCGTGATTGTATTCTTGAGTCTTAGGGGCCTCAGGACGCATGCTGAAGGCACCTCATTTTCTATTAGGGATTTAGTCTTTTGGAAAAAATTGTGAAAGAAAGTGTATGCACAGAGAACACACAAGGCACGTCAATTTGATTTCCTTATAAAGAAAGGAAGAGTCAAGGACTGTGACTTGTCCAGGGTCATAGTTGCAGTAACTGGGGAAGATGGAAACAGAAGGTGGGTTTCATTATTTCCCACCCCACGGACAGACGTGGGACCAAACCCAGAGACTCTCACAGAATTCTTCAGGACTAGGAATAAAAGAGTCATAAAATATTTTAGTTCAAACTTCCTTTTCTTCCTTATTCTGGGAACAGTCATGCCAGCCGTTTATAGATAACTTTCTTTCTCTTTCCTTCTTCAGTTATAACTTCATTCAGTTCGTCTCCTCCTCCCCTCTTCTCCCTCCTACCCTAGGACTGGTGAGTGGGAAAGGCAAATGGTGAAGGCCAGTACTTGCCACATAAACTCAGCAGGCACCAGGGCTGGTGAAAATTCCCTGCTCCCAGCTTTTATGGCAGGGTGCAATGGGTGGCTTGTGTTTGCTATTTAAACAAAGGAGCCCTGGAGTTAGAGGGACGATCTTCCCCAAGAAGCTGCTGACTCCTGAAACCCAGTGTCCTGCTCCTTATCAGGCCAATTTATGACAGGTGTCATAAATGTTTTATGAGACCCTGATGACTGCATCGCTGAGCAGGGTGGTGGCAGCTGCCTCCAACTTTGTGCATTGTTGACAAAAGATCAAAGACCAGATTTACCACTCTGATAAGATTGGATGGATAAGAATCCCGAACTGACTTTTTCCCTGTTTCCTGCACAGACAAGCACGTCGCAGGAGTTATTGACAGAGGCTCAATCCTCAAGACCTTGTTTGGACAAAACTCGTACCAATTTCTACACCCCTTACCCTAGGCTTAGTGGATATTCCTTGAAATGGGCAGTAAGGTTTGAGACCGCTCTCAATTTAGGGCTTGGGCTGAAAACCCTTCTTCAGAGAGTCCCTGAACAGTGGAGTGCTGCAGGATTGCTTGTCTTGGTGGGGTCAGGTTGATGGGAACCACCATGCATTGTCAACTTCTCTAGTTTGTTAAAGTTTTGGTGCACAAGGCCTCCCTACAGCTTTTGCAGAGCTCAGGCTTGCTCCCATATGTAGTCCTCCAGGCTGGGATCTGCTGACCAGAGGCATCCCACTGGCTCAGCCCAGTGGAGGCAGCAGCTGGGAACATGGGCGGCATGACAGAGGCCGGCCCGCCAAGACTGTCATGCACAATGCATCTGATTTTCCAGTCCATCCCCCAGGAGGGTCCTGGGGTTGGTCTGAGCCTGGTCTTGAGGTTGTACTTGTCCTACACAAGGAGACGTCTCTCCTGGGCAAGTCCACCAGCACCCCCTGCACCAGGAGCACTGACTCCCTGCCTGGGCCTGAACGCTACAACGTGAGGGGGACACTTGGCACTGTCAGAGCACATTATACCTGCCATGATTTTTAGGACATTTTTAGGACATTAGATGTGTTAGCAAGCTGAAGAAAATAGACGATAAGGCAGGGCTGCAATGCATTTCAAACATAACCAGAAGTCAGAAGAGTTGACTTTTGTTGCTATTTTTTGCTGTCAACTTTCTGGTAATTGTCAAAAAATATATGCCTCTTTTCCTTGCCTGGGAAGAGAAATATTTTTAGCTTCATGTCAGAGGATTATTTCATTATTAGTAGAAAAACTTTTTGAGACAGCTAAAAATAAGATACTGTAGAAACACTGGGCTCAGTCATTCTGTGTTTGTTGACTTTTTTAAGCAATGCATGAGCGGAACAACAGTCTTCAATGACACAGGGCATGCCCACTCCCTGAAGTTTGTTTCCCAGGAAGCCTGACTCCTCACTCAAAAAATGGCCAATAACATGGCTTAGCGAGACCAAATATCTCAGAAATTGCCTTCAGAGCCACTTGAGCAGCAGAAAGGATGGCTCAAAGCAATAGGCTGGCCCACAGCACTTACTTAAATACAGGCAACAGTATGAAATAAAGAGAGGTGAAGTGGGATCTACATTTCCATCACCAAGTTCTCAGAGCCAGAGCCTGCTGTAAATCAGAGAAAATCAGTTGCTTCACTGCCAGCCATACCTGGCCAGAGGGAGACTGATGTTCCTCTGCTTGCAGAGCAGGGAAGCAGGATCTGATCTCATTAGGAAAGATTTAGATTTTCTCGAGCTGCTATGTGCCAAACAATAGTTGGGCAAACAAGTGGATCCCCAGGTTTGAAGCGTGCAGTTTGCTGGGAGCTGCCGATTGGTTTGAGTTACATTTTCTTCAGTCTCATTGAAAATCAAAGATTTAAAAAAGGGCAAGTTTCAGAATTTTTCCTCTGTCCCTGATGATAGAATTTTACTCCTCTGAGCTCAAAGAAAGGTACTTCTGTGAGAAGGTAGGGCTTGGTGGCCATAAAATGGCCCATCAAGCGGAGATGGTTGGGCTTTATACCCTCTTTGTGGAAGTTTAAGTTGACTCCTCAAAGTGATGGAGAGTGAAAAATCAAGACTAGTGTCCTGAAGTACCCAAGGGACTTGGTTTTTAAAAACAGCATGTGGAAAATTAACATATATAACCTATTGTGCGACTGCAGGACGTAATAAGAACAAATATCCTGTTATACAATTAGGTGATCGTTAGGCTTTCAGTTACTTAAGCGCCATGCTTGTTTGCTGCTATGGGAAGTTGAGGTAAGACTCTGCGTGGGTTTGGCGGTGCAGTTGCCATCCCTGTGCAAGCAGGGGCACCGGTGGAGCAGAACTGGCGGGGCCACCACCAGCCCCTGCGCCTGATCCCCCTCTGCCCCAGGGATCAGTCGAAAAGCGATGGTGGGGAGAACCCCTGCTCTCCATGGGCCGTGGGACCCCATCATCCTGGGCTGCAGAGTGGCTGGTGTTAAAATACGTGCCAAGGCCTGACGTTGCTTGGGTCTGCTGCTTCTCCTCCATGGGGAATTAAAGCTGGTTCCCAGGGGAGAGGCAGCGGGGGCAGCATCCCAGTGTGGAGCAGGTCTGGCAGGGCAGGCAGCAGAGCCGGCGCGGAGGCAGCCAGTGCTGCCTTTTATAGCAAGCACAGGCAGGTGGACGCGGATCTTTATCTTCCCCAAACCTGTTTTCTAAACATTATCGACTCAGATTACTGTCCACAAATTTCACTCCAAAACTTGAGAGTAATAGGCTTTTACAATGCAGTAAAGAAAGATATTAACTGGTTTGGGGATTGACTAGACAAGCATTTACACCACTCTTTTATCAATATTGCCATAATTTGACACTTCTGAATGGAGGAGGATTGTAAAGCGCCTGCAGACCCTGTAAAACATGTTAAATGGAGATTAGTCTTACTGCTTAGTTGAAGCCTAGTAAAAGATAATTAAATTGACTGATGCAGCTGTAAATCTCACTTTTATCAAATCCTGGCTCTCTTTGTCCTTATGATTTTACAGCATCATTAATGTTACTGTGACAATATCATTAATCTCCTCCTGCTGTTCAGAAAATGAAAGGCAACCAGCAGACACTATATAAATCAGCTCTCCCCTGCTCTCCCCTCACTGCTGTTATCTTTCCTCTCTTCTTGACTCTCATACAAGTCAGACACACGTCTAATTCACAGGATGATTTTGTAAACTGAAAATTAATTGTAAATATACCATACTGTTTCTTTCTCTGCTGCTTGTGTGAAAAGGTTTTATTAAATTTTTTTTTTTTGCTGAAGCAAAAAGGAATTAGGAATAATTCTTCAGTGTTCTTCAGTGTTTTGATTTGGTGGTTGTTTGTTTTTTTTTATTTAAGTCTTTGTGTCAGCAGTACAACACAAGACAATCAGGTCTATAAGAGAAGGTACATTGCTGGTTTGGAAATACTGGGAACTCCAGCTTAAGTCATGAGGGGTGTATTTTTTATTTTTCCCGATTGGGGAGAATTAGACAGGGATGGCTGACTTTTTTTCCACTTCTGGTTTCCAAGTGAGGACTGGGACTGAGCTGGGCATGGGGAGGAGGTGAGCAGTCTGTGTGGGGAACTTGTTGCCTGACAGCACAGCGTAAGATCCTGATGTAGTAACTGGAGCCTCCCAGCATGTAGAAGGCTTTGCACTTCTGCAATTCCCAGTGGGCAGTACGGATGTGACAGGGACTTTAGCTGTATGGACTCAGATCAGCCATGCTACTCGCTCTCAGGGCCCAAAGGCTCACCATTGCCCTTTTTATATGCTAGTCTAGATAGAGCCACCACGTGTCCCAGGTTCAGGCTCGCCAAGGGGAAGAAGCTCTTCTGCTGGGTGTAGCTACTGAAATCTGGGATGGAGATAGGTATGGGATGCTCCTGATCCCTCTGATGGAGAGAAGAACCAGCAGGCTTGTAAGAGATTACTGATAAAAAGTCACCTGTCCTGGTGTTTCATGGCAGTCACCAGAGGCTTTTGGAAAATGCTGGAGGCATTCGGTCCTCATGACTGCCTGGGGGGTGTCACACTGCCTCACCACCGTCTCTCAGATCAGAGTCTCCCACAGATTATTCCATCCTTCTTTCCTCCCTGTGCTTCTTCCCTTCATGACCGCATATGATTGCAGCCAGAATCATATGGGCTTTTAATTCCTAAACCACTTTGCTCTCTGAGGAGGGTCACTTGGTTTCCTGAGATGTGACTGAGGATGCTGGGTCATGCACCTTAGGTTGGTCGGGGCACACAGACTCCCCTCTCTCAGTGTGAGGTGGACGACATAATCCCACCTCAAACAACAGGAGACCCCAGATAAGTGAAGTTCAGATAACTGTCTGCCTTCCCCAAGGTCAGCTGGCTCAGCAGGGCTTTATCCGCGTTGTTTTACCCAAGACATTTACCCGTGATCCAGGACTAAATCCCTTCAAAGCTGGATTTCCACTCAGGCACTTCACCTTGGGCCGTGGGTCTCACATGACTGAAACTTTGTGTCATCTTTCTGAAACAAAAATCAACAAACTCCACAGACTGAATGCTGATAAAAGCCAAGTGGCTCCTCCTAACAAGGGATATCAGCAGGCAAACTGTGAAGTTTGCAGCTAGGATATTCTTACTGGCCATTTTCTCTGGCTATCTTGTATTTTCCTGGTTAATTCAAGGTTTGAGGCAGTCCTGTAAGTCTAATATATAACCAGAATTGTGCTGTACTTGGCTGAAGTCTATGGAACAAATTGGGTATTTTAGCTGTTTATGGGGGAGAGTTTATGTAAAAAATATTTTGGAGTTGATAATCTAATGTTCAAATTACAGTGAAGCCTAAATATAGTGCTTTAATCATCAGCAGCGATAATTTCACTCCAGTATTCCTTTAAACTCCGTGGTTTGAAAGTCCAAAAGATAAGAAGCACTTCTCAGCAATGCAAATAGACACAGAGCGCGGGGTTCACCCAGAGACCATCCCTCCAGCCAGGGCTGTGCTTACCTTTCCAGCTCCCAGGTAACCGGGAGGAAGAAAACAGGGAGCTCCCTCCAACCCCAACTCTTTCTGATCCTCAGGGTGGGCAAGGTTTGACCCTCTGCAAAGATCCAGGGCAGCCCCAGCACCTCTTTTCTGTGCCAAACCTGTAGATAAGCATCCAGAGTGGTTCATATGTGGTCCCTAAGCTCTGCAAAGGGAAGGAATTTACAACAGGTAGCAATGGTCTGGGATGAAGGGGTGGTGGGAAGAAACACATAGTTTAGCTTGGGTATGCTGTGTGCTAGGCTTAGCTGCATTCTTATCCAAGAGTATGTATAAAGAGGGCTGAAGAGTTTATTTCTAGGAGCTGTGTAGTTGATGCCTGTCAGGGACTGTTCTCCACGGCTGCGGAGGATTCATCTCACTAGGTGGCTAATCTCAGTCTTGCAAAATGTAGGCGTTTAGCCTTAAGCTGGTCATCTGAGCTACCTGAGCAAGCAAGGGAGATAGACAGGCAGCTCCTCAGGACAGTTCACCAAAGCCCAGGTTTAACAACCCTCTGAAGGTACCTAACTCTCTCCATTGACTATGCAGGTAGACATCTTGCTTGGACTAGATGTGTGACATAGTGTGGGTCCTGTCCAGTAAAGAAACAACCAGATGAGAAAGAGAAATCTGCATGAGCAAAACACAAGGATGACTGTGCAGGAGTCCCAGATGTGGTGTGGGCAGCTCCCTTCCCTCTGCTGCCAGGGACTTCTGTCACACGGACAGTCCCCCTCTCCCACTTCCTGGGGCAGGCTGGGAAGGGAAGTCATGCGAGGCATTTCAGCGGGACAGGAGATGGGCTTTTCCAAGCCAGGGACTGTGTGTTCTCACAGGGCTCTCACCACTCAGAGCTGTCCCCCAAAGCCCGGGAGGGGACCCTCCAGCAGAGCCCCGTGCCTGGCTCATTTTGCAGGTGCCGTGACCTCAAAACTCCTCTTAGCCAGGTCAGCAGGTGCAGGGGCTTCAAAGTCCAAGGGTAAGGTTTTGCCAAAGTCCATCCCTTTATGGCGCACAAAGGTCTACCGCTGCGGCCGGGCGCCTCCGCTGCGCCCAGGGGTGAGGCCCTGGCACCCGTGGGCTGCCCTGGCTGCGGGTGGGCGACGAGAGCCCTCCCTGCCCTGGAAAACATTTGTGCCCAAGCAAAGCACTGCTTTTTTCAAAATAAAGCAAATGTCCAGCCACAGCGCTGGGTCCTGATGGCACCAATGACACCCAGAGGTGCAGTCTTGCAGCAGCTGGAGGGGCTCCAGCCTCTGGTCCCAAACTAATGACTCAGATTATCTGTAAGCCTAAATAGCAGAAGATACTGAGTGTTGTTACTCCTCAATAAAAGGTGCACATTATTTGATTCTAATTATATTTAGTTAAAGTTTCTTCCTAATGATTAGCATTTGAAAGAGATGTCAACAATTTTCACTTTCTTTAAATGAAGGGTGATAGGCTTTTATAGCAGAGTATAAAGATATCAGCTGGGAAATCTATGGCCATCAATGGCTTTATTTTTTTCCCTTTATCTATTGATATAGCCCTAATTTGACACTTGTCTGTTGAGGAAGCTTGTAAAGAGACTGCCGACCCTGTAATGTGAGTTAAATTTAGATTAGTCTTACAGCTCACTTAAAGCCCAGTAAAGTGGTAATTAAATACACTGTTGGGGCTGTAAACTCTCAAGTACCTGGAACTAGCTCTATTCCTGCCACTGGCAATGTGGCTTCGTTAGAGTTTATACTGTCCCCTGCCCCCGGGGCTCCTCCAGATGTGGAGTGGAGGTGAGCATCTGCCTGACCACGCTGCCCAGACCCTGCAGCCTCTCCCGGCCTTGTGAAACCCTGCACCTTTGCTGCCACAAGGTTGCTTCTGAGCCTTGGCACAAGGCTGATATGACAATACTTATCTCTAAATTAAAACCAGAGGTTTAATCTGGGTCAAAACCATTCAAGTTATCAAGAGAGAAAAGGTAGCCCTGCCCTGCCGTTGGGGCAGGCAACAAATAATTTTATGTTATACTATCTTGGCTTCTACTTTTGAGCAGCATTAGTCATTTGGGAACTGAAGCTGTCAGACTTCGGCCAGGGTTTCATCATGTCTGTGCTGAGCTCTGTAGCAAGAGAGAGCCCAGATGCCCCTTCGCTTGTGTCACCCACAAGACAAATGTGCTGCAGCCCCATGGGGACAGCACAGGGAGATCTCAGCCCCAAAGGGGAAAGGGCACTGGAGGAGAGCCTGGCAGTCTGTGCTTCCCTCATAATGACTGGTTTCTTGTGCCATTTCATTCTGTCTCTGTATTCCTGGCATTGGATTAGGAAACCTGGAGCAGGGCAGCTGGCTGGGAGACAGATAAAGCCTTCTCGCAGCAGAACCTCACTATGTGCCCCTTGGTTTGGAAGGATGCCTCTGCTTGTTTCTTCGGTAGGGAAAGGGATTTAAAATAGCCCAAAACTGCTTTCACAGACACCAAAATGAGAAAACCACACATCAAAGAAAGTAATGCAAAAGAGAACAGGTTTCAGGTTTGGTCACTGTGGCTCAACAGGCAGCTTATGATAAAAAAACCTTGACATACATTCAGTGCTCTTCACTGTCTCAGTTCAAGTTTTGTCCGATATCTTGTTTGAATTTTGATCATTATGATAACTAAATTTTTAAGCAAGCATCAGACCATATTTTGTAAGAACATTTACTTACTGCTTTTATTATTTTCTTGGCATTCATGGTTCCCTGTAATACATTAAACACATAACATTTTGCATACTTTCTGTCTGAAAAACATGTAATACTAAAAATTGTCAATAAGCAACAGTTACAGAGAACCATGCAGCACAAAACAGTGGCCACCAGGTGGAAGTGTCTTTCTTCAGGCCATGATTCAGCAAGGATGGGATTCATTCTGCCTGGTTTTATACATGTGCCAAATGGAGACCTCTGCATCTGACCTCGTGTAGTCAAAGGAAGCAACTTGTTTTCTTTCACATTCGGGCCTGACAAGTCATGCTGAGACAGTACCCAGTGCCACATCTTCCTTCCCGCCACATGACCCAACCTGTGTCTTCTTTACATGGACAGATGCTTGGAAGGGGAGGGGGTCTGCTGAGAGTACCAAGCAGACAAGCCAAGGGAAAGCCTCTGAACTGAAAATGTGACAGGGTATGGGCAAGGGAGGTATTACAGACACTTGTCTGTCTTTAGTCTTCCCTTGGCATTTGCTACTAACAGTATCTGCTAGAGGCAAGGAGCAGATGGATTTTGGGGCCATTCATTTTCTAAATCTGTTGAGAAACTGGCTGGGTGGTGCCCACTTTTGGTTCGATGCCAGCCTGGCAGGACCGTGCCACGTTACAACACTGCCCTGCTTGGATGTGAAAGGATGAGAAAACTCTGTCCTGAAGTAGCTACGTAGGAGGAGTAGTTGAATTTTCAGCGAAACCCCCTCACTTGAGCAGCTTGCCCATAGGTTGCTCCGTGCAAGCCCAGCTCCTAAGCTGCCCTTACAGGAGGTCAGGGGAGCAGTGCTGCCAAGCCCAGGGCTAGTCCTCCGAATCACAAGCCAAGCTCAGTGGGCTGCATTGACAAGGTCTCTGTTAATGATAGGTGTGTTACACACTTACTGTGCAGATATCTAAATGCAGGTATCTTAATCTTGGTCTTTTATTGTAAAAAGGGGATAGCTCATAGGAAGTGCTACTCAACGTAAAAGCTTTTGGAGTCGGATCCGTCTACGGAATGCTTTGCAGCGCAGCAGACTCTATGACGTGAGGCAGCAAGAGAGATTTATACTGTTTAGACAAGGACCGTGACACACACGCTCTTATTTCTAGAAAGCTGTTTCAGGTTACTGATATTCAGGATGGCACAGAAGAAATGCAAGTGTCACAAAACGAGAGCCATGGCAACGAAGGGACCGTGGTCAATGCCAGCAGGCAGCGCCTGTCCCCGGCTCCGCCGGTCCCCGGGAGCGCAGCCGCCGGCGGGACGATGCTGCCACCCGGCGGGGGACATCCTGCCTGGCACCGGGGAAAACTCCCTGCCTCCAGGGAAAACCTGCTGCCACCTTTCTCCATAGGATTTGTGTGTGTGTGTGTTAAAACCGCTGGAAGCATGAGCTGTCCTGAACCGTGCCGCGGAGCTGGGTGCGGAAGGTGCGCAGCACCTCAGGAGCCCCTAAAAGTTGAGGTTTAGAAGGAAAAGCGAGACTAAATCATGTTATTTTATAACTTTCAGCTAGTTGTTTTGCTGGCCTGGTGCTTTGACTGCAAGAAGGAGAGTGCTCAGCAGCTGCTGTGAAGAAGGGGCAAGGAGCTGGGCTTGGTCTCTGGAGCAGGGATGTACCTCCTGCCCCTCTGCATTGCTGCTGCTCCTCTTCTCGGCTTCAAATTATAGATCCTCCCTCTTTCTCAGACCCACACCTAGGTATGGCACCCGGCAAAAGTGGGATCATCCTGCCTGTAAAAGCTTTTGCATTTGTAGCTCTTTTCCCTTTGGGCTTTTGCTCCCCCTCATTACACAGGACTTCAAGAAAGGACAAACTGTCCCTGCATGGGGACTTTGTATCCCTTGCCAGGGCAGTCAAAGCTACCACCTACCAATCACCAGGGTGGCATCCGTCATTTGTGTCTGCACAAATGAAATCGGTGTTCCTTCTTCTCTAAGTCTGGGGCCGCATGGTGAAACCCTTTGCCTTGACCTTGTCTTTCCACTTCTGCGGCAGGGTGGTGGACCAGCAGCCCCATGATTCCCGGCTTCTGCCTTCAACCCTCCTTCACCAGTCTTATCTTCACCAGTGATCACCAGAGAGAAAAGCAGAGGATGTAAAACATCCCAGACAGGGACATTTTAATGAGAGGAGGGAGCAAAGCAAGACATGAGTGCTCTCTTAAAGCAACCTAGAGTTAGACACTGCCCCATGGTATCTGCAGACATAATAAAATTTAAGGCATCAGCCTTTCAAGAGTTACCAGTGCATCTCCCCTTGACTACCTTCAGAAACACTTTTCAAATATTGAAAATCCTACTGAGCCTTCACTATGAAACTTTAATGGAGACATATTCTCTGAGCCTGCTGAAAGGATTTCTCTGCAGTATGTATTGCTGCATGTCGGTTGATTTACTGGGCTTCTTTCTCCCCAGCTTCTTTCTTCTCAGCGTCTTTCTTTTCTCTCTCTCTCTCTCTCAAGTGCTAGTCCTGCTCTTTGTTTCATTTTTCATTTCCTTTTCTCTTTCTAGCCAGAATTAATTACACTTTCTAGACAGGTTTTTCCCCCCATTTGATTTTAGGCTAGATCTTTTCCAATTTCTTCCCCTTTGGCTTCTGCTTTACATCTTCTCGTTCCTGTGGCTTTAGATGAGCTCTTTCCCTTCTGCCTCTTTCTGGGTTTCCATATTTTCTGTGACAACCAAGTTTGCAATGAATTGATTGTGTTAAAATGACCAGAGCAAGCCATCCTCTGCCAGATCACTAGAGCTCTAGACAATATCTAGCTTCTCAGTAAAACCTGACCAAACACAGGTGGAACACAGGTTATGGGGAAAGTCTTCCAGGGAACCTTAAATGCTGATAACCTGCCTGGCCTGCTTTGGGCCATGCTTCATGCTTTTCCTTACCATTGGTCAGATATCTCATCTGAATTTAGGTGATCGCAATATGGCATCTATCTCTCAGGGACTTGTCTGACACTCTTTATAACCAAAGGCAAGAGGTGGGCACTTTGGGGTATGATTCCTTGGGCAGATTTCAGATGTCTGTTTGGATGTTAGATGATCTACTGCTTTCTACCTAATCTATTCCATAGAGTCTTAGGCAGTAACTATTTAGGTTTCCTTGCTGTGATCACTTACTTCATTTTCTCTGAATACACAGATTATTCAACGTCTTTCTTGAGCTGTGGACATTAGACTATCCAGATAGGGCTTGTACCGTGTAGGTTCATGCATGGCTGGTCCCATGACTGGGCAATGGCATGTTATGGAGCGGTGGATGGAAATCTTGCCACCAGCTCATGCTGCAGCATGTGGACCTCAGGTGCCTTCCTTGGTACCCTGTGTCCTGCAGCACTGGAGCAGCTGGGAATGACCAGTTTAGATGAGGAGAAGGGTTCTACTGATCAATAACAAAACTTTTATTCTGAAAATGTGACTGTAGGAAAGAAGAAAAAGGAACAACAAAACCATGTAGCAGTTCAACCTCACTCTCTTCTATTGTGTCCCCCTTGAGGAGAGCTGCCAAGAAAAAGTTGCTAGTTCAGGTAAAATGAAGCAGAAATTACCTATTACCCATATTTGGTCTCTGATGACACATTGTTAACCATGGACTCAGCTGGAGGGCATGAACACACGCCACTTCTGTGACACTCAATTCTTGACCATGCATCCTCCCTGAAATTGTTACCAAGGACAGGGAGTGAGGTTGTGGTGGGTTGACCCCAGCCAGCAGCCAAGCACATACACATCTGCTCACTCTCCTCTCTCCTGCATGACAGGGAGAAACTAGGATAGATCGAGATAAAGGCAGTTTAGTAGGTGAAGCAAAAACTGCGCACGCAAGAATTTGTTCACTTTATCCCTTTGGCAGCAGATGTTTTGCCACCTCCTGGAAAGCAGGGCCTCAGCACCTGTAAAGGTTACTTGGGGAGACACGTGCCATATCCTCTCTTCCTCCTCCTTTCCTTGAGTTTTACTGCAGCAAACAACATCGCATGGCATGAAAAAACCCTTTGGTCAGTCCCGGCTCTGCCCCCTCCCAGCTTCTTGCCAACCTCCAGCCTACTCACTGGTGAGGCAGAGTGGGAAAAAGAGAAAAACTCAACGTGGTGCAAGCGCTCCTCAGCAATAGTCAAAACACTGGTGTGTTATCAGCACTGTTTCAGTCATAAATCCCAAACACAGCACTGTATGGGCTGCTATGGAGAAAATTATCTGCTTCCCAGCCAGACCCAGTAAACATAGTCAGCTGGGAGGTCCAGCCTGAAGGCGAGTATCTCCAGCTGGCCTGTCCTCTGAGGTCCTATGATAGATCAGGGGGTCTCTGGGGGCTCAGCTGACACGTGGAGTCCTGTCGGCCCTCCAGCCACCTCTCCCCAAGAGCGTGGGTCTCTGTAGGTCCTGTCCCACATCTGCCAGTCCCAAACAAATGCCTTGGAAACCCTTGGAGGCAAAGGGATGATGCCAACATGCCCATGTCCTCTTGTGCCAATTGCCATGTGGGGATGGCTGTGTGAGGACGGAGGGTCAAACCCTTCTCGGTGGTCAGTGCAGGGCAGCTCTCTCTGCCTGGAGGTACCTGGCAGGAGGCAGCCGGTGGAGCACCCAGGAACACCGCCCAGGGAAGAGGTTCATTGAATTACTTTTGCCTTTTAGATCCTGTTCTCTGCTCCGTGCTTACTCATTTCTAACCATTCCTTAACTACTCCGGTTGATATATTAAGCTGCAATTTTTTCTAGCACTTGCAATCATTTTATCAGAAATACATTGTATCATAAATTAGCATTCTGCTTTGTTATTTTTAAAAAATAATAATCTAACCTTCCATTTTGTCATTTAAAAAGTAATAATTCTGTTCAACATCTCCACCGTTCATACTTAACCATGCATACAAAATACCACATCTTTGTTTTTTCTATCAAGCCAACAAATAAAGCTACTATCACCTTTCTGGGCAAGTGCTTAACTGCTAGATATCAGCACAAGCAAGTTCAGGTCACTGATACCAAATACATCTCTTGGACATAAATTTTCCCTGACATTATTTCTACAAGGCCAAGAAGTGTTTCTGTAGGGTCACAGTCTGGACGTTGTGCTGATGGATAAAGCCAGTGCAGAGGCAGGGTTTAGCTGTTGTGGTGGCTCTGATCGGTCTTAGACCGGAAAATTAAACTTGCTGGAGCTGTTGTGAAGGCACAAAATAATCCCTCCTCTTCCTCAGCTAATATAGCTCCTGATCTGAACCAGCTGCTGCCATTTCAGCCCTGAAACCACTCCACAATCTCAACAAAGCACTTCGGGGCTGTCGCACAGCTTCATTTCTCATCGACTCTTTGGAGTCAGCTGGACCGGCACAGGCCAGTTAAGGAGTTAAGGAGAAGGGGTAAAAACTAAAGGAACTGAGAAATGAAGGGAAGTGTGTGGAGAGCGTTTGGCTCATTTTCAGTGGTCTGGACATTGAAGACAAAACATCAGCATTCCTTCTGATATTTGTTTCCCTGTCAGAAAGACAGCTTGGAAGGGAGGGGCCCCACACCAGAAGGAAGAAAATCTGTCGTTGTAGGAAAAAATGGAGGCTCAAACCACAGCAACAATTCCTGGAGCATGGGGAACAGATGGATTTAAAAGACATGAAATGCCATCTGAAAACTTTTGATGCTGATTCAAACTGATACCTTGAGAAATAATTAGTAACAAACTGGTATGTCAGACCTTTATTCCATCAAATGGCCCTTTTTATGTTCCAAGCATTAATTCTGTAGTACCTTTCTTCATGCTGACAAATTCCTGTTTGTTCCCAGGCATGCAATCAGGCTGCGGAAAAAGTCAAATTACAGGGAGGAAGAGCTCGGTGGAAATTCATGCATTTCAACTAAGAGTCGCTTCACCGAATTGCAGCCATCTGAAAGATGGCCCCTGGATCAAGTGGTTCTGGTACGTGGGCAAGGAAGCCGGCTGAGACATGGGGTAGGAATCTAGAATTGACTCTTTCTTTCCCTTTGCTGACGAGGGAACCCATAGCTTGGACAATCAACTTTAGGTGGACTGCAGCCTCCATGGGATGATTTGATACCTTTAGCTTATTTGAGTCAAACTTGACAGGGATATAGAGACCTCATCTAAATTTCACGGACTTAGTGATGGTCAGTAACTGGTAACTGGAAAGGCAAGTCAGCGCATGCAGGGAGGGAAATGCCTGTGTAATTTAAGCCTGATCCCTCTTGAGAGGCAGCGGTCACCAGCCAAGGCAACATCCCCACCGGCCGGGCAATCTGCAGAGAAGTTGCTCCACGCCATCCCCAGCTCCCACTGCCCCATGGGCAGGACAGAGAGGAAGGCTGCAATGGGGACAGTGTCATGGGAGGAGACCTGAGGTGGCTGTGAAGGAGCTTCCTCCAAGGAAACCAGCCTTTCTTAATGCCACTGCTCCTGGAAAAGCGTGTTTAACTATTAAGTCTTTGCACATGTATGAATGCCTGTGTTATTTCTCCATCTCTTAATCACAATACTAAACCACTGAGCAGACGTGGCTTGTGCTGGACCACTGTGTCTGGATTGTCTATAAGAATGACTTCGTGATATGGGAATAGGTCCATAAGAAGCCACCTAGAAATATGCAGCTATAAAAAAGCAATTAAAGCATAAATGAGCAATCCAGAACTTGTATCAAGGGATATAACGGAATGCCAGATGCCTTTCCCTGCATCTCAGATTATCTCAAAGGATTTTGAAATAAAAATGCTAATAATAACAGTCAAGAAAGTTACCAGTCGCAGAATATAAAATTACTAATAATAACCTGAGCGCTGAGATAAGTAACACTGTTAATAAGGCAAAAACATTGGCAGACCTAATTCCAAAAAAAAATCCCTTCATATTAAAAAAGGCAGATTTACCATACAGGTTATGTGGTTTAAACAGGAGCAGAGACAGATTTCTCTCTTAATCTCTTCCCTAGAGATACCAGTTCCTTCTGATTTCCTTACAGTGATCATCTTCACCACATCCAGGACAGTGTCTCCAGATGATGACACTGCCCAGAAGATGGGCAGACGGGGCCATGTGGCTCCATTGCTACATGAAAAGCCGGTAGATGAAAATGCCAGCTGCCTGAGACAGGAGGTGATGTTCTGCCTCGTGGGCGTGAAGAACACATGTAACTTGGGAAGTGCCTGTCCTCAGCCTGGCTCTGAGCCTGACTCCTCCTGGACTTCTGCTGAGTCAGTCCCTGTGGTCTCGCGTGCACCTACAGAGTGGTGAGTCTTATACGTATTTTGGGGGGGAGAGTCACATTCATAAAAATTCTCTCGTGTTGCATGTAAGAAAGTTTATGCTAGAAAGATGGTGTAGGTTGAAACATCAAATGCTCAGAAGTTAGGAAATGCCAGAATTCACACTGTCTGAACAGATGTCAGTCTGTCCCTAGGATAGTACAGCTGGACCACAAGTGATCTTCTGGATTTTGGGGGCTGGGTGTGAGATGGTCCTGTTAGATATCAGAGGCTGAAGGCAGCTTAAAGGCCAAAGGGAATGTAAAAATTACTTAAGTGTGTATTTTAATTTAAAAATGCATCATTTTCATATCTATATTAAGTCTTAAATAATAGATGAACTTACACCTAGCAAAAAGCACTGAAGGCCGAGATGTAATCAATGGATATTATCCCTTTTCTGCATCTTAAAAAGCAGTGGGGTTTTTTTTACAGGACTTCATGTAACTGAAAAGCACATAACCTCTGCACTCGCTTATTTTCTACTTGTAGCTTCCCAACCTTTAGAAAGGAAATCTGAATAATTCCACCTCCTGCCACCCCACAAACTGCTATTATTGCCATTTTGCTTATGCTTATGCCTTTCTGATAAATTTTTAATTGCATTCAAATGGACTGAAGCCACTGAAACAAGTTTTGATTGAAACCAAGAGTTTTCCTAATCGTCCCCGGAATACCTGGTAAATCCCTTGGCTAGCACAGAAGAGTCCCAGCACCCAACCGGCCAAGAATTTGCAACTTTTGAGTATGAGAGAGAGGAAACGAAAGGGTTTATTCTTGCCCTGAAATTTCTCCTTTCTTCCTGCTCAGCCAGCTGTGGTTTTGCCTCCAGGTTGCCCAGGTTTGCTTTGAGGTTTGGAGCAGGCGGAGGTGAGAAGGGCTGCCCGCTCCTCCGGGCTGGAGCTCCTGCCTGGCCAGCAGGGATGCACAGGGAGCAGTAATTGCAAAGGAGGTCAGGAAGCCACTCGTGTTGCTCAGGGAAGAAGCTGGGAAGCCTTTATAGGCCAGACATGTTTAACCTTCTGTGCTAATCAGGAGACTCGAGAAACTAGTTATCTTTTTCCACACGTGGCCATCAGCCACAGAACAGGGCAGGGAGACGTGAGGCAGAGTGACATTTTTTTAAATGGTGAATGACATTTGGGAAGCAAAAATAGGTCCCATTTCCAAAAGAGACACCTCTGCTCCTCGTATTTCATGCATAGAATTGAAGCACAAATCATCATTTAAATAAATGCAGCCTGTGCCAATTTTTATGTACCTGAAAGAAGCAGGCTCAAGATAAATGGGGGGAAAAAATCATGCTTTTTAACTTCCCATTTTGTTTTCCTTTCAAAACATTTTTTTTTGTTGTTTGTGAGAGCTATTGAGCTCTTTTATGTTTGCTTCTGAAAAGAAATTGTAATGTTCCTCAGATTACTTTGACAGCGTGTTATCTCTGGGCAATCTCTCTCCACTGGAGTGAACTCCAGGCACCAGAGATGGGGCTGATCGAACAGCTCTGAAAGCCATGGAGTGATTCCCACCACATATGATGGGAACAGATCAAGCTTGTCATGAACAGATAATTCCTAATACTAGAAACCTTACCTTCTCAAATCATAACCTGTAGCTCAAGAAAGTTACCATTTTTTTCTGCTCTTGTGGTTTCACAACAGTGGTAAATAACAGGGATGGATATTCCTTCCATAAAGGATTTTTTCTGAACTGAAACAATAGTTCAAGTACCAACTGTTGAAGCTGAAATTCTTTCTTATTTTCCTGCTATTTCACAAGATCAACTAACACCTTGAGATGAAAATATCTCCTCATCTGTACCATCTCCCAGCTAACGCATAGCTGAACCTCCTAGAGCATTTTCTAATGTTCTTGCACCTGCTACTGTAAAAATCCAAAGGTGTGAATGGTGTACGTGCACTATGTTTTCATGTCTTAGTTTATTTCTGATACTTCAGGCTAAAATGTCCTCCAAGGTCTTAGGTTTTCCCTTCCTCATTCTGCGTACACCTTTCAAACCGATACTGCAATATCCACTACCAGGTTCCTCATCGTGTTTAAACCTGCAGCGATTTTGCTTGTGTAACTGGGTACTGCTCACAGAAGAGCTTCGCGTTACTGTAATGCAGAAGGGATGGAAGTCCTCTCACCGGTCTTCAACCAGTGATGGTGGCTGTGTTGTCGCTCTGGGCTCCCTTTAGGGGCAGTGACCTTTTTTTTCACTCTTCTGCAGGATGTTGTGCCTGTTTATTTCCATAACTATAAAGGAAACCTCTTTCCAGCAAAGAGCAATCACTGCTCTGCCACACATGGGGAGCGCCCACCACCAAGACAACCAGAACACAGTGCCCGAGGGGGAACCTGTCTGCACCCCTCAGCTCCACATTTGGCGCTGCTTTATCATCCATTTTCACAAGTATCCCTCCCTCCTTTCTTTCAGTCTCCCCTGGCTTTTCCCCTGACAAGGGTGAGGTGCACGAGCCTGTGCAGCCCAAGGAGGATGCTGCAAGGGAACCTCAACCAGGCCACCCACATTGAGTCCCAGGCAGATGAAACAAACCTCACAGCAGAGTAAATGCAGCCAGGCTGCTAGCCCACCCTCTCCTGCTGTGGCTGGTCAGCTGCCTTGTGCTCCGGGAGCGAGTGAGAGACATGGAATTTCTCCTTTCTTCCCCCTCAGCCAGCCCTAAACAAGCGGAGAAAAGGAACTGCTTGCCACGGCTCTGGAGTAAAGCTGGGTAAGCAGGTCCTCCTCCTCCTCACCTTCCTAAAAACCCAGTGCCCAGTGTAAGGCTCAATGCCTTTTCCAAAAAAAAAAAAAAAAGCAGGTTAATAAGGTTTGATATCACTTTTTTTATACAACCACTCCACTTTGAAATTCATGTAATTTTTATACAGATTTTTGAATCTGTATCAGCAGCTCTTCAAACATCAGCGCTGATTTTTTTTTGTAGTTTTGCGATCAGGTCTGGTTTGCATCATTCTGTCAATATAACCATTATAACCAATATAACCATATAAGCACCGTCGGCTCAGTCTCCTTGCTCACAGGTCTTATTGCTAGATGGGCAGCGGCAACCGAGCCTGCCCCCGTCCAGATGGGGATCAGGAGGATGTGTTGTTCTGCCCAAGCTGCATCCAGTTCCACTGGAATTAAGCAGAACTTAATTAAGAACTTAAGAACTTAAGCAGAACTGGCCGTGAGCAAGTTGAACGGTCACGCAGAAAATAGACTACTCTGATGCTGGTACAAAGTGTTTGGTGTTACCACAGCTTCTCACCTGCGAGCATTCGGATAGAACTTATTCACATCCCCGCCTCATGGGATTTGAGCCATAGGTTTTCACTCCCCCAGTAAGTCCCAGGTGGCTTTCAGTCCCTCCTGTGTGTGCTGCTCACTTTGCCTAACAAAAAGGCTGGAAACAACGGGAATCCAGGCATCCACCTCCTGAACAACCATCCTCGCTGTAAGCATGGAGTCATCCTAATCTTCCTTCCCATTTACCCCTTGAGGGACACGCCACCACCCTCCATGGTCTGTCAGCAGTTGCGCAAGGGCTGTGCAGGGTTGGTGCAAAAAATCCTGCAATTTGGGTGAACCCTCACAACTCCTGGGTGGTACAGGCACTGCACCGGGAAAGATGACAGCTGGAGGGGGCCTGGGATTGTTCCCCCACACACACATCATCTACCTTTTCTTTGCATTCAGTAATAACTCATTCTGAACCAAATTCTCAGCTAGTCCAGACCAGAACTGTCTCAGATGGCAGCCAGAATTGAGAAAATCCATGCCAGGCAATAATATTAGAGCTTTGCAATGAAAGATGAAGGTAAACAGACACCAATATGAGAACACATCAGGTTTCATTATAAGGAGTTTTAAACGGAGATTGGCTTCTTGCTAAACTGCCTTCTTTTTCAGGTACTTCAAAGATTCTGCCACTAGGTGTAGCAAAAGCTCTCTTAAAAGTTGTCTCGTGTACTTTGCTGCATTCGTCTTTCAGAGAGGGAAATGGATTAACAAGGAAGGCAAAGATTACCTTAAATAAAGAGCAAAAAGCATCCAGAAGAAACAGCGCTGGTGGAAGGCAGCATCGTGTGGGGCACAAACGGTCCCTCCATTAAAAAAAGAAAACGTGCAAATGGGTTTGGAGCACCATGCTTGAATGCTCCTTGCTTGGAAAACTCTCTGCACACCAAATCCTGCTCAGCCTTCTCCAGAGTAATCCCCGGTGTTTTATTAAACCTGCACATGGGGGTTAGCAAAGGGGAGTTCAACACCCACTCAGGTTGTAGCTGAAATGCCAGGGCGACTGGGAAGCTCAGGGTGCATTACGGATGTATTTCAGTTCTTCCACAAACTGTGCTATACTCCAGAAGCAGGTACTTTCAGACAAAAAAATCAAAAAAATAAAAAAAAAAAGGAAAGAATCAAATATAATATATCACAAATAAGATGATATGGTTTGTGTCATTTACTTACAGGACTAAATTCTAAGAATCTCCACAGAAACGATCTGCATGATCATGTCAAAAGGAATCTTTAAGATTTTTTTACTGTAAGAAGTGGATTGTTTAAGCATTTTCAGTGTCAGAAATAAGATACCTGGCAAAATAAAGCATCTTAAGTTAACAGTACAATTAGGGAGGCAGCTATGTGAGGCTTTTCAACCTCTGAATCCAATATTTCACCAAGTAGTTTATGATGGAGTGGAGCCAATTAAAAACAAAACAAAACAAAACAAAACAAAACACCTTTGCAGTGTTACCAAAGAAAGTTGCAACCTGAACTGCGCTTACCAGGAAATGTTAAGCAGTTCTGCGAATTTGTCCAGTGAGAATTCAAACCAGAAGTTGTCTTTACAAGACTGATCTGGGACACAGTGGGCAGGGTTCCTCCAGTCCCATGGGGACATGCACATCTGAGCTGGTCACCCAAAGCTGCTCTAACAGGCAGTAGAGACTGTGGGGCGTGATTCACCCCAGCCTGGAGCTGGTACCCGCATTGACCTGACAAACCACACACCAAAAGTGGTCAGTTCTCCTCCTTGAGCTGTGGAAGGAGCCTGGGCCGAGCAGTTCAGCTGCAGATCACAGAGATTTGGAGGGATCTGGGGGATAAATCCTATCTTTTCTCTCTACTTAAAGGAAAAATGATTCAAACCAATGCAAATAAATAAAAGCTGAAACTTTAGTTAACAGAGGTGCTGTATCCAGAAATACCTAGAGCCACAGCTATGAAGTGTGTGATTCGGAGCCCTGGAGCCGGGACACAAAGACAGAAGTCGGTCTTTGCTGGCTGCGTAGGGACCCACATCGTTGCCTGCAGGTGCTGAGCTGGCCCTGCCCGGGGCTTGGCCAATTCACCCTCTTCTTCGTGTGCTAGGTTTTCCCAAAAGCAAATTCTATTTGGACATTAAAAGAACTTTCTTTGGTTTGTGCACTTCAGTTTGGCTCTGAGACTTTATTCGAAAGAAAATCACCTTGATTTAAGGCATAAGTCTGCAGCACCCTGTTCGCCAGGTGCTACACAGGTTATGGTGAGGGGACGAGCTGCTTCTCAGCTGCTCGCAAAGTGGGTGGTTTTAAAGACAACCTCAGAAGACAGCATGAGGATAAAGCACCACTGCCAGCCAGAGGGAACCACCTGAGCAGGGGAGCGACAACATGCATCTCCCTCCTGTCATGATTTACCAACAGCCAGTGAAACAGGAATTCTGAGGAAAACCAAATTGGGCACCTAGACACTATTTTTCCCTTAAACTCATAAACGGGGGGATGTCGTGTTTCAAAGCGCCAAGATGTCTGGATCTGCAGGCTGAGGAAGAGGCAAGGGGAAAGCAATTTCTTCTCTCCCCTCCTAGCACAACTAAATTAGTGCAGGTCCCAGCACTAATTGTGCAGGGACTAATGTAAAAGGAGCTTCAAACGCAGCTCTCAAGGTCTCCCAGCAGGCAGCTAGCCCTGATTCCGTGGGTCTGGCCAACAGCTACGGTAGCCAAGAAACCATCTTTGAGAAGCCTGTGTTCTTGCTGTGGTTTTCCCATCGTGACGTACCCTAGAAGAGCAGATTAACCCAGGCTAGACATAATCATTAGGAAACAGATGGCCGTGGTGCAGGCAAGCAGCACTGGTACTGATGGAGTGAGGTGCATCCGGCTCGTGGGAGCACCTTGAAGAGAACAGAGGCTTCAAGATTTACGAGGGAGGTCAGGACAACTTGTGCTTAGAAAATCCTAGGGATGTGTCAGCAACATTACACAGCCTCTCAAGGGGATCAAGTGCACAAATGTATAATGGGGATGATTTTCTTTGTGTCATTTTCACCATTACTCTGATTTCTCATCAGTTTTAAGCTGACCTCTGCATGCTCAGCGTGTCATGCCTTCCAAGTGGCATGAACTGGAAATAAAGTTAACTAGGTGTTATAAACTATTTAATTTATTTAATTACATAGAGTAAACGTATTTAACTGCGTGTAATAGAAAGCTTGTCAAACAGCAGGATCTACTATGGATTATACTGCTCATCATCTCACTTAACACTGGAAATTAATCCAAAAGACAGCCTTTCAGGGAACACAGATGCCTAGACCCCCTGTATCTCGGTGGGAGAGGGCAGGCATTCAGCCGCCGACCTTTCAAGTCTGGGTGAGGGAATGGGGGCTCAGCGGCTCGAGAAAGGCACCAGCACTGTGGTGCCAGGGGTGCAGGCACAGGGTGCACCCCGACTCCTGGGGGAGGACTGTAGCCTGGTGATGCTGCATCGTGAGCCTTCCCTAAGGCATCTGGGTCACCCCCTTACCTATGGGGTGCGTGGGGCCAGGCACCCCTGGTGCAGCTGTGTAAGAGCAGGGAGGATGGCTTGGGGTTTAGAAGCCAACTGAAACACTGAACTCGTAGAGAAAGAGTGCTAACATTCAGCTGTGTTGTTGCTTATTCTTCCCATGCTAAATTCCTGACTAGAATTTGGGAATATTCATATTTTCCTCTTTCCTACAGAGTAAATTACGTTGTGTCTTCGATAGGTTATAAAACGCATGACTCGGATGGATATCAACAACTGTGTAAATACAAAAGCAAAAACTGCCTTTATATGTGTCTAAAAAAATCCAGCAGAGCACAGAGAAGCACACATGGAATGCAAAGTCTGATTGTTTTCAGGGTTCTATTTCCATCCCAATAACACATCACAATTCCTGCCATAAATAAGCAGAGAGGAAGATCTATAGGAGATCTTCAATATCTGTTAACCCATGCAAGCGAATAGAAATAAAATAGCTTTGTGCATTACTAAAATGATGCCAATATCTAGGGCCTTTTGACCCTTATTAAGCAAGGATTCCTTGCAGTAATGTGGAACAGCATATGGATATTGCTAATAATATGCCTCAGAGTCGGTTGCTAATATGAATTGCAAATGGCTGGCATTTTAAGCAAAGGGCTTAAGCCACTCAGAGGTAATTTTACTTCAGTAACCGTCAGTATCTCTGGTCCATCTTTGCTCCTACGAGCAGTCAGCGTGTGTTCGGGTTAGCGCGGCTGTGCTGGATGTTGCTGTGTGCAGATTTATTCCTGACCCAGCTGTGTTGGAGCTATTTCACGTTAATGCCGCTCGTGAGTTCATCTCTGCCACATGTGAAATATCGAGCAGTTTTCAAGCACTCACTTTCTGCAGAAGAACATGCATAGTCTTATCGCTTACTTATTGCCCTCATTAAGGTTAACAGCCCATAAAGGTTCTCCACCTTCCATTTTTCCCATTAATCAACAGTGATACTTGACCTATTAAAAATTGTGAGGGAGAAGAGAGGAAATCAGAAAGTAAAATGGCCTCTGGGACAATAAAAGAACACTGGCACCATCCCCAGAGTCCAGCAGTGATGCACAACACACAAAAGTGGTGAAAACACTGAAGACTGATTTAACGACATTGTGCTCAGTTAATTGCCTTGCACGTGTCCCAGATCTGCCTCTGCCTCCCCTCCGTGGCTCCCCACGAGCTATTTCATTTTTCTGCCCTCTAGCTTCTGTGATTCTCCTCATACACACCAGTGCTCTTTGTCTTGTTCCACTTCGCTGTGTTTTTCCCTCCCTGTTTGTCCCTACTCTCTTCCCCATTGTAGCCTTTCTCTGCCTCACCACAGACTGTGCCCGGAGCAGGACTGTTGCTGTCCCAATGGCTCACAGCTCAGAAAAATCAGGATCAGAGCCACCACTTCGCACATCTCGTTAGACTGGCAAATGGAGACTCGCTCACCCTGGCTAGTGAGCCACATTTTGCCCACAGGCCATGCAAGGTCGGCATCTATGGAAGTGAAGCCAGTCTGTAAAGCAGATTTTTAAAATGCTGGCAATCGTGCGAGTTTGGTAACAAATATTTTTGCAAACATACAAGTCATAATCCTTAGCATTCATGCAAATATTTGCACCTTCTCGGACTAGCAGGGGTTGATGTGCTCGTGCTGGAGGTTCAGAAGAACATTATAAGCTCATGTAGCATTTCCCCTGTGCTACTTCCCTTTTCACTGTGAGCTTATGAGGACTGGTGTGATGTGTGACCTCCTCGAGATGAGGGGTGGCCATGGGAGCATCTGGCAGGTGGCCACGGCACAGCTTCCTCACCAGGCGCTGCAACCTTGGGCAGAAGTTCCCTCCTCACTGCCGAGGCTTTGCATTGCTGCATGTGTGGCAGCCAGGGCAAAACCACCAGGTTGTGGGTCAGCATCACAAGGAATAACCCCCAGACCAGTGCAGCAGCAACAGTGGACCACAAACACCTAAAACCTCTGTTTCTGCTGGGGAGTGGTTATGTGATAGTGCATAATGGGGTGAGGTGGGAAGATACTGGCATTGATCCTGCCCAAACTAGTTGAGGTGCCAGGAGCAGAAGTGTTGTGTTGGCACCACGCTCTGATACTTCCTCCCTGAAGGAAAACATGACCAGAAGCAAGATATTTGCTTGATCCCAGTTTTCCCAACCTATTTCTTCAGATTGACAGTCAGAGCCCACAGGAACGTTATTCTTCAGGACACCCAATTTGTTCTGGCCACCAACAATTTGTACCCTGAAGGGATTTAAGCACTACCCATGGTATCATTCATTAATATAACCCTGCTCCATCAGTCCCTCCGCATCCAAGGCACTGCCATTAATCTGGAAAACTACTACTGGAAAATATCAGCACAATCAACCCGAGAGAAAAATGTCCACTCGGCTGGTGCATAGAGGATAATGAAGTTTCTCCCCAAGGTCGGCTATCACAATAATGTTAGAAGAGCTACATTTTGTTCAGGTGAATGTCACATTAACAGCTTGATGGAAGCCCACAGAACATAGACAACTTCTTTTAAATAATGTAGAGATGAGTTATCCTTAATGTAAAAATGCAGAAAGTAAAGAAAGAAAAAGATGCCTTTTTTTTCTTTTTGAATTTAAAGACAGATATTCTCTACCAGATTCTCCAGATTCATGGGGATTTTTTTGAGGATGTAAGGACAGAAAAGCGCCCTTGAATCATACGTAGGATATACAGTTGCTATGAATCCTACTTTGTTCTTTCACATATGTATTTACTTCTCCTTTAAACCAAAAGAGCTAAATGCAAATACAAGCAGTTCATTCCATAATGGTAAGTAACGAAGGCAAACCAGTGTCTAGAGACATGTTGTAGAATCAATCTGAAAAGTTAGTTGTGAAAAACCCACTGAGACCATCCTGTCTTTCCTCTCCAGATGGAGGGTGTCTTCCCCTGCAACATTGATCTAATATTACATTTGTCACTATTGACTTTCTGTGCCAAGTCAATTCTGCAGGGACATGTGCTCTTAAGCTTAGGGATGAAATTTTATCAGTCAGGAAGCTATGCAGTGAAATATGCTATCCATAACGTCTTTATTTGTCTTAAGAAGAAAAGCAAATGTTCTCACTGCCCTGCAGAAAGCACATTAACAGCCTTGTCGTGCTGCCGATGGGAAGCAGCACATGGAGCATGAGATCCAGCCATAGCCCGCCAACGAAAGAGGATGGGAAAGACAAGGGGAATGGCAATCGCACCATGCTCTTACACACTTAGGCTGGGCTGTTCTGTTCAACCAGGGGACTGGTCTCCTCCATCTTACTCCTGTTAAGCTACGCCATTAGCCTAATATAAGGACAAGGGTTTGGACTCAGGACGAGGGATTACTTTAGGATCTTACTCTCAAAACTGTACCCTCAAAATTCCTGTGATGTTGACAACTCACCTGCAAACCTCTGAATTGCTTCACCTGACTGCACATGCTTGGATGCTGGCCCTAGGCTGCCTCGGAGTGCCCGATGGAGACCAACAGGCATCACCAACGGAGTCTCTTCCCACTTCTTTTGGGCCAAAACCAATCCCTTCTGGAAGTGTATGTTCTTCTTCACTGGCTTCAGAAATTTGTTGGAGTGACCAGCTTAGACTTAGGCAACGGACTTACACTCCAAGTTGGATGAGGTGACTTCCCATGGAAATAAATGTTCCTCCCAGCTTTTTGTTCCTAGCAGTGTGCTTCACTATGGTCTTGCTGTCCTGCTTTGGTGTCCTCAGGAGGAGGTCAGACTGAGCAACTTAATGGCCATCACATGCCCAAGCTCCATAAAAAGCTGTACCCCACTGCGCTTGCTCCTGCAGGTGCTAGGCTCTCCATAAAACATGACAGCTGGAGATTTCTCCAGTGGTGTAAGTCAGGATGGGGAATTCCACCAAATTTGAACCATGGTGATCACACACTTTGCCAGATTCATCTAATTGACCTTTGAGAGAGTCTCACCGGACTCCCTGTATGCAGAGAAATTAAGAGAAATTGTGATTATTTTTTTTGGCAGTGTGATTAGTTTTCTCCCCAGATAGACATCCGAAGGTGCTTGGGCAAGTTGACTATTTCTTCCTGCTGGCTACAAAGGAAGTCTAAAGCTACACTGAGGATATCTGCTTTTAGCAATGTCTAAAACATATGCATGTGTAATGTGTGTGTTATACTGAAGAAATTCACAACAATTTTCTTCAGGTAATAATTCTTGATAAAATACATGACAGCTGGAATTTTGTCAAAACTAACCTTAAATTCTAGGCCTTTGGCTGATTTTACTTTAAAATGCATTTCTTAGTATATTCACGGAAAAATAATGGCACAGCAAGTGATCAGTTACATCTGTGACTAATTGCAAACAATCACAACATGAAATTTTTATTTTCAAGTCTTTAATTAGCTGCAGAATGAGTCCCTTGATTATTTCTGGTATGCTACTGTATTGCCTCACCTAGCAGACAGAAGCCACTCTTTTCTTTCAAGGTCATTGTAACATTTATTCCTCTACTGATCCCACATTCTGCAAAGAAAGCTATCTGATTTTCAGCCTCTTACAAGTTAAAACTGTCTTAAGAAAGCTCCCTCCCCTGCCCAAGGAAAGTGGAAAATCACATGCGATGCAATAACACATCCTTATATGCATTGCAGATTTGGCCGCAGAGCTTTTATTGGACTGTTACCTTTTGCTTCTTGCTACAAATCTTGAATCTGCCTTCTGTGAGCAAGGCCTTAGTCACAGGTACTGAACAGTACAGACAGTATAGTAGTGGCACACCGTAGCTGGGAAATATTTTATTGTGCATCTTGTCCCAGCTGGTAATTCACCCAAAGCAGTGGCTGCAGATACAGAAATGCTTAAGAAGCAAAGTGAACCTGTGGCTTCAGCTTGAAGGAGGGGCTGGGCTGCCGATGGCTGCATCCACCTGCCTTCTCCAGGTTACACCAGGGCAGGAGAGTTAGCCTGGGGGTCATCCTGCAACACACCAGATCTTCAGACCTGTACTGAACATGACTGAGGAAACTGGGCATCTATCCTGAGAGGAACAGACATTTCATCGTGTCTGGCAGGTAGTATTATCATAGCCCTGGTCATCTTGGGAAGTTTCCCTGGTGATGGCCAGCAGCAGCAGAGAGCACATCTGCACCAGGGGAAGTCCCCAGAAAGCTCAGGATGGTTTCTGAAGGGATGCAGAACAGGCTTTCATCTCAGGTCCGGCTGGAGTTGCATTATCTCAAAACCAGTTCAGCAGCATCTTTCACTGAGATCTATTTCCCAAACTAGGGGAGAGAGTGCTGGACATCGCTGTGCTATTTCTAAGCTGGGAGATCAGAAATGTTTCCGGTCTGCCAGGTTTTAGTGATCCCTCCTGGCCCCTACCTGAGTAAACCTGGCATATGTCAATCTACCCACCCACCATGGTTTCCGTAGGAAGGATGGGGGCACAGAGGCAGGCCAGAGCTGTGGAGCAATTTTTTCCTTCTAGAAACAGAGGATTTGAGGGGTAGGAGGGCATTCCTCACGGTCTGTTTGGGCCGTGGTCCTGGTGTCCAGCAGACATTTCATCCCACAGATCCCTTATTCCTGGCTATGAACTGTGATGGACTTGGGTGACATCAGCTGGCAAGGAGAATCCCTCCTGGAGAAGAACAGGTCAAGTCATGTCCTGCAGACGGGAGCCCACCGGCACTGAGCAGAACCAGAGACGCTCCAGTGCCACACCAGACGAGGCTTCTTTGCCTCTTGCACTGCAAAAGCAACGTCAGAAAATGATGCTCGGGACACGTGCCTTCTTCTGCAGCCAAGTCCATTAGCACCTGAGCGAAGGACAAGCACAGAGATCCTGAATTCAGAGAGGCCTGATAAGCCATTTCAGAAGAACAGCCCTCCTCACCAGACCAAACCGTGATATGTCTGCTTGTTTGGCTGGTATTTTTCCACCCTTTTTTTGTTTAAATTGTTCTACTTTACAGGATATGTGGCCTTGGTCCATTATACCATATGGCTGTTGCTAACTGCATTAGGAGGCGCGTTGTGTTTGCTCCTGCCTCCAGCAAGGATAAAGAGCTAAACCAGAAATACATTCCACGCAGCCTCTGACATGTGTGGACAGTAGATGTTTCACAGCAACAGGGTATAAGCTGTTTTCAGATTATCAATCAGACGTCCGTAGTCTACTATTAAAACCCCAGATGTTATTAATTTACTACTATTAGGTGCTATTAGTACACACAGTAAGACATTTTCATTATTAAGCACTATTAGTGGGTAAGTACTTATCTGTAGTAGTACTCATCTGCATTATCACTGTAATCTGTGCAGGCTTTTCTGGCGTATTGGACTTTTAGCTCTTGTCTGCACAGCAGAATCCAAAAAGCTGGATTTCCCTTGGATCTCTGTTCTCTGTCACCTACAGTCCGATAAACCCGGCTCTCCCTCAGGGCGTCTATCGTTCATACCATCACAACATCCTCGGTATCCCCCTCTGTGCACCCCCACGGTGTGGCAAGCTTCTCCTCTTGCCCCAGGCCCCAAATCACAGTACCGTTGGCACCTTTCCCCATACATACCTCCCTCCACGTCCCTTCTCCTGGGATGCTCGGACGTGCTGGGGTGCCTCTGGCTGGCCACTGCCCAGATGGTGGGACCATATTGGTGTGCACACCATGTCGTTAGCTTTTGAATCCATTGGTTAGTCACAGCTCAGTTTGATCATGGGTCAAGTCACCCAGGTTTCCTCAGATGTGAAGATGTGTGAAGATCCCAGGGAGGTGAAATTTGAAGGTGGCAAACATGGTGCAGAACATCTGGACACCTGGACTGCACAGGCAGCCCACTCAAGCATCGGATGTGACAAGTCTTGAAATCACAGACTTCCATGCAAAAGTTAATAGCCCAACGCGCTTGCAGAAGGACTGAGAGGCACAGGCTACACCTGACACCACCCTAGACCTGAAGGACACACACATTCAGGGCAAGTCTAACACCACTTCACTGATCAGTGCAGGAGCCCTCACAAAGGCACCCAGGGATGTCTGGTCTTCTGCAGACCACAAAATCCACCACTCCCTTCATTGTCCAGGGCTCAATAGGTACAACAGCACTGTGAAAGAGCATCAAATCTGCTCCTGCTGTATCAGCTCAGTCTTAACTAACAGAATAATTATTTGCTTACATTTCAAGGCTAAACAAAACCAGCTGAAACGAGGCTTTAAGCAACTCAGTGCTACATCCATATTTGCATTGAGATATGCAAGAGGGTATGGACACAGCACTGCAGAGGAAAGGACACAGCGCTGCAGATCCACCACATCCGAGCAGCGGTCCTGGGCCCAAAGCAGTGCATAAGCCCTCTACAAAAGTCAGGAGCCATAGGCAATATTCACAGAGGGTCAGATTTGAAAACCAAAGATTTCAGGAGTTTGATGCCTTTTTTTTTTTTTTTCCTCTTTTTTAAGCATGTCATTTCTTTAGAGATTTTCAGGAGAAGGCAGTAACCTGCCTCAGGCAGTACACAGTACCTTGTGTCTCAGAAGCAGCCTGGGGCCAGTGCCCCATAGCTCTGCATTTCACACTGCCGGTGGCCCCGGGGACATGGGAATATGTAATAGCGCTGGATCGGAGCTGCTTTTGGTACCCCAGCAAGGGGCTCCAGAGTGTCTGAGCCACATCCACCCATTTTGCAACCGCCTCTTCTGATGAGCCACATCCAATGCAGCACCTGGTTTAGCTTTGTGTTTATTACACGGATGCTTTTTCCTGGCAATTACTCCCCCTTTCCATGCGTCTCCACAGAACTCTCTGCTCCTGCTGGGACATCCCTCAGCCATCCCGGGGAAAACCAGAATGCTTCTAATGAGCTTGATACATAATTTCCTAGCAGATTTACGCTGGAAGTAAAAGGAGTGGATCAGTCAGCGTTTTAAAGTGAGAGAGGAGGTGGAGACTCCGATCCAGAGATAAGGAGGCAAACCTGGAACAGGCATCGGCGCTGAAGGTTGGAAGGTCTCAGTGGCATCTAGCTCCAGAGAGCAAACATTTTCATGACAAAATCAGTTTGTTGCCTGTTTTTTTAATCCATCGATGCTCTTTAATTTCCCAGGTGACCTTGGGCAAGATGGTGCATTAGCATTACTGTTAAAATGGAAATTATACCGTTCCCCTTGTGTTGCCCGTTCTACCTCATGAGCCCCGTGGGTATGCTGAGATGCCACAGCACCTGCCACAGGGACAGTCCTCACCTCAAGTTGCTCCTTTAAGCATTCTCATAGCACGGTTATCACAGAATAGGTATTTACCATCTAAACCCATAAGTAGTGCATTTTCTGTGCATTAGTGTCACTGCAAGATGGTGATTTATTACCTCAGCGAGGAGATGCTTCCTCTGGGAGGGAAGCTCATTTAACCCCTGCCAGGCGCCTCTGGTGGGGATGGTGGGGAGAGCGGTGGCCTGCAGCACCCCAATACCTGGGGTTCATACAGTGCCCAGCCGTGCTCTCCTGCAGCACGGGAAGAGCAAGCCCAGGGTGTCCCGAGAGCTCAGCCTCAGCACGTGAGCTAAATCTAAGCCAAACACAGAGGAGCTTTGAAACGCTGCCTGGTTTTAAAAGGATCATTTTAATAGAAGGGTCTCAATGCTCTTGTGCATGGCACGTGTTGGGTGACACTCTTGGTATATCTTCAGCATGTGGCACATTCGTCCTGCCACTGAGGGACCACTGTTTGTGTCATGGTCCTGATGATTCTTGATCTAAGGAAAATCAAGATATATTCCTCATCGTGCTTTCCTGTGTGGGTTCAGTCTTTGGACTGAATTGTATTTGCATACAATTTTCATGCGTATTTTAAATTACCGGTATTTGGTTTCTTTTCCTTTTGGGGGGTGTTGGTCCTGTGGCTACATGGTGCCTTCTCTTCTGAGAGGGAGCGAGAGGAGCAGGCTGGGTTTGGATACGAACAGGAGGTATGAATTGTGAAAGTCTCCCCAGCTGCCGGATTCCACTGCCCAAACTCTCATTTTCCTCTTTGCATATACAGGGGCAGAACATTATTTTTGGGGGTGCAAGGTGGGACACACACACCCCACCATCTTTTTTCCTGGCATACATGGGAAGCAGCCATATTTTCTAATGTCAGGGGCATTAAAATATTCTTAGTCTTCGCTTGGAGGAAGGTCCTGGGCTAGGATAAGAGGTGAATTGGGGACCTACTGAGAAATGCTCTCCACATGTTTTATCAAATTTAATGACTTGTTCTTATAAGCCAATAGAAATAATGACTTTTTTTTTTTTTTTCCTTTCACCAGGCAGATTCTAAAGATACCAAAAGACAAGCCTGAAAATATCTGCAACCTGGAATATGAAATAGGGACAATTGGCAGCCCTGCATATAGCTAGCTGGCAACCCATCCAAGATGTTTGCCTTCTAATAATAGAAAGTTGAAAGAGGCATATGGAGAAATTGAGCTCAAAGACTTTTATTTCCTATGTATAAATACACTGAAGTCACAGATGTCTCTGCAGCCTCAATCTGCCAAGACCAAATGCAAGGAACAGACCCAAAAGGAAAGACACCAAAAAATGTGGAATAGCAAGATCTCCATATTGAAGAGTTTGTTCCCTTTCCAACAGATGGGTGCTTAAAAAGCTCTGCCAACCAATCTGAAATAAATGAATTATCTATAAAAAAGCCAGATTTTCTTTACATTGTCTTTTTCCATTAAATGAGGGTGTTGGTGCCTGTACTACTAAGGGAAGCCAGGCCTTGCCAGGAGCACATGCCTGATTACCTCCCAGAGTCCTGAGAACGCTGTCAGCTCTACCAGAAACCTCTCCACGAGGTCTGAAGCATTGTGAAAACAACTGTTGGGTAGGTAAAACCTGTTTTTACATTTGCCTGGTGACACTCAGATCAGATCCTTGCCCCGTTAACAGAAACTTTGAGTTCTAAAGGATGAAAATGTAATTTTCTGGCATATCTCATAAATAGAAATAGTTACAATAATAACTCATGGCATTTGCAGTCTGCAGCACTGCAAGCAGCAGCTTTACACACCAGACCTGCTAGTAACCTGTAAGTCTTACAAGATAATGTCTGTGATTGATACTCATAAAATCTGCAAGGGGAGCCTGTAAGTCCCTGGAGAGCAATAGACTGTCTACAGGTTTTACAAGTTCTATTGTAGCAGGAGGCTGAGATTGCGATTGCCAGGAGAGAAATATTTATGGGTCATGAACCTTCAGACTGTGCCAGAAGAGCCTTCAGCTATTATCAGGAGCATATATAAACTCTGCTTTTATGTTACTCAGTTGTCCACCCATGGGCAAATGGAATTGATGCCAGCACTGCCAATATCCGCTGAACGGGTTGTAATTTTTTTTTGTCATTTCTTTATGATGCATCGGGCAGACTATGACAGATTTATTATTAAAGTCATATGGGAGGCAAAAAGGTTTTGCTCACTTTTTCTAGGGAAATCAAAGCCTTGTACAATCTGGAAAACTCCATGAACCAAGTGAGAAAATGAAGGGACCAGGAAAGAGAACGGTGGTCAGACTAAGCGAGGCAGTATTTTTTACCAAACTGATTTCTTTTTTAACTTCTTTGGAATTTGTACTTGTATGATGAAGGGGAGGGCTCTCTCTTTTCTCCAAGTATTTAGGATTACATCCTTTCCATTGATGGGAAGTAAAGAAGCCACCCAGTGTCCACTAGCTCATTATTCAGTGGTTCTCTGCAATAAACAAAAAAAGCTTTGATATTCCCAATAATTTCAAGGAGGCAAATTAAATAATAAAAAAGCACTTTCTAAAAGAAGACAGAAAAACAGACTTCATGCATAAGGTTTTAAAAATATCTTGTTCCCTTCTGTAAATCTTTCAGTAATTTATGAAGCCTTTTGAGATCATTTGTATTATATTGCAATAAAAATGGAAGCTATTATGACAGCAGGTGTCATTTGGTGCAAAGGAACATATATAATCAGCCATGAAACACCTTCCTGCTGAAAGAAGTCAGTCCTCAATTAAAAAGCAAGGCTAATGTCACTGCTGAATATATTTGTAAGGCAGCAACCACCGTCACAATAACGGCACAATTCAAATCAATTTCCAGCGGGCCTTGAACAGACCCCTTTCAAATTGTAATATATTTATTAATAACTGAACCATAGTACAGCAGTAATGTAGCTGTGAGAAAAGCTTGGCCATTTTTTCCAGTGATATCTGTTTCTCTAATGAAAGATATTACCTGTTGCTCCAAACTTCTGCCTTCCTGAAACCATTCCTGCAATCTATACATACCATTTTTAACTAAGGAGCAGCAAACGTCACGTAAACCTCCCCCCAGGTTTTTTTTTGCTGTTTTTCTCCAGCACTGTAATTTGGCATCCGTTCTGCCTGCTAAAATGCCAGGATAAAAATTAGGTCTGCCTTGTCCAGAGCCCCAGCCTGACATGTATAAAACATTGTTTTCACTCCAGCAGCAACCTCTGCAGATCACTCCTTACCCCAGTGCTGCAGGAGGGACTGGCACATAAATGCCATTAAGCGCCAATGCCACAATGTCCCCGTGCTGTAGCTGTTCCCACTGAGAGAAAATTAAAAAAAAAGAAAAACAAAATCCACACCAAAAAGCAGTGCAACCTTGTATGGAAGGTGCTATTGTCAAGCATCTACCAAGGAGACACCAGATGAGGTTAGTCCCCTCGATGTGCAGGGGCACGGGCATCCCTGCTGCCCCTTTGGGTCACAGGTGGGCTGTGGGCCATATGGCAGCGCCGGCACAGTGAGACAGGGAGGGGACCGAGGGGCTCCTGGCACTTTTCCTTTCCCAGTCACACAGGGAACACACATACCGCTGATGAGGAGCCCCCTGCGTGGTCCACAGGGAAGCAGAACACGAGAGAGGTGATGGAGAGACAGCACTAATATGAAATCTGGGTCTCCCAAAGGACTTAAATATACTTTTTTCTAAGCCTTTGGGTGATCCAGCTACAGCACATGTTTTCAATTCTACCTCATTAGCCACTGTAATTACTACTATGAAATGTGAAACACCAATTATTATTATTTTTATTAGATATTTTAAAGAGGGTTTATGCCAAACAGCAGGAGCCCTCCATTCTTGTCCTAGGAAGTGTTTTAAGACCCATCTCCTGTTTCTGTCACTTGCCTTATCCCTCGGCGAGTTGCCTTCCCCACAAGATCCCTCTCCTTGCCCAAGGCAGCTCAGGCAGGAGATGTCCCAGCTGCTCCCCTCCTTTTCCAGGAGCTGCTTGGGGTTAAAAGCAGCTCAGTGCCTCACCTTGATGCACCTGCGCTCGCCTGGTCTTGGTCTTCTCTCTGTATTGGAAGAGAAAGCGTTGCTGCCTTCCCAAGGAGACCCACCAGAATATGCAACGCCTCCAGAAAGATGCTCAACTTTCTGAGCACAGGAAGTGTGTCTGCAGGCAGCTGTTGACAGCTGCAGAGCCTCTCTTGAGAAGCTCAACATGACCCAGCTGTGTGTGCTTGCAGCCCATAAAGCCAACCACATCCTGGGCTGCATCAAAGGGAGCATGGCCTGCAGGTTCAAGGAGGTGATTCTCCCCCTCCACTCTACTGTGGTGAGACCCCATCTGGAGTACTGTGTCCAGCTTTGGAGCCCTCGGCACAGGAGACACATGGGCCTGTTGGAGTGAGTCCAGAGGAGGGCCATGAAGACCATCAGAGGGCTGGAGCACCTCTGCTATGAAGACAGGCTGAGAGGGTTGGGGTTGTTCAGTGTGGAGAAGAGAAAGCTCCGGGGAGACTAAGGTCTTTCAGTACCTGAAGGGGGCCTACAAGAAAGACAGGGAGGACTTTTTACAAGGGCATGTAGTGATAGGACCAGGGGTAATGGCTTCAAACTGGAAGATGGTAGATTTAGATTAGATACTAGGAAGAAAATTTTCACTATGAGGGCGATGAGGCACTGGAACAGGTTGGCCAGGGAAGCTGTGGATGCCCCATCCCTGGAGTATTCAAGACCAGGCTGGATGGGGCTTTGAGCAGCCTGGTCCAGCAATAGCTGTCCTGCCCCATGGCAGGACCAGTCTATGATTCTCTGGGCCGCTGCTGGCAGGGCTCATCCCATGCACACAAACTCTCCAGGTTTTGCCCATCTGTGGTGCAGCGGCAAGGGATGTCAGTGGGGGGGACAACACAGCGTGAACCATGGGGATGACATCCAGACAGTCTCGTAAGGCATGAAAAACTGCTAATTCTGAAAAGTACATGCATTATCAAACCACCCCTCTCTCCAGCCAAAGTTCCTTTAAATATATAGGTATATGTAGTGTTGTATATGCATGTAATGTTTTGTGGCAAGAAAATAAAGTGTTTTCAAATTCTACACCCTCTGCTGTGGAAATAATTTCTTTTTCCTTCTCTTTCTCTGTACTGGAAGCAAGAAAATACAGCCCACCTCATGAGCACGAGCTGAGCAAGCCAGGTCTCCTTTGCTTCAGACCTGCCACTCACACGTAATTTAAGCTGCAAGTTTCCAAACCAGGGACACAAAAATGCTATTTCCACCCACCACATCAACCTGCTGTGTAGAAAATCACATGCAAAAAAAAATCACTTTGGGTCTGTTAAGTGCATGGCCAACCCCCAGGGTGCAAAAATAATCTGAGTTTCCCTTACTCCAGGCTCCCCCACCAGAAAAAAAACCATGAGTCTGTATCAGTAATCATGAGGGTTTGCAGAGACAAAACCTGAAGATGGAGCAGACGTGAGAAGTCTCTTGCCTGTAGGCAGGGACAGGCAGCATGGTGGGCAGGAGCCAAGGAAATCCCCAGTGGGGAGCTGGGAGGTGTGATCCTGTAGCAGAGCCAGCTTGGCATTGAAAACTAATCCTCACTGAGTGAATGCACCAGAAACAACCAGGAAAGATGGGGAATGGCCCCGGGACTGGGGATATACCAAGGATCCCTTTGCACAGTGGCCCCAGTTTGGGATGGAGGTGTCAGGGAGCAGAGGGATGGAGCTGACAGGGGGCTCTGCAGCCCTGGGAGGAGGTGGCTGCAGTCACATGCCATGCCATGGTATCCTAAACCATTTAGCACATGTAAATCTGTGTATAATGATCCCCCAAAGGCTTATTATTAGGGCAGATGCTAAATTAATATTAGCAGGAGAAGCTGAAAAGCTCAGCCTCTGCAGTATTCCCTGAAGAGGTAAAAATCCATAGTACATGTGAAATCACCAAGATGCTATCAGGAAACCCAACTATTGTTACAAAGAAATCACCCCCAATACTCCCAAATTAGATCCTTGGTGTGAAGTTGAAGGGCAGGTGCTTCTCAGATAGTGCTGGTGAACACCCCACAAGCTCGGATGACAGCAGCTAGGGCTATGGGGTTCCGTGCTTCAGCTTGCTGCCAAGTGTGGCAGGACAGCTACTGACCGACCGCGGCCACCGGCTTCTCCAGTGACTGGTAGAAATAATGCAAAAAAAAGGGCTTTCTAGGGTCACATCACATAACATGCAAAGAAAACCACCTGCAGGTGAAAGGGCGGCGCTAGAAACGGCATTAACGCAAAAATCTGTATTTATCAGTGATTTTAATTGCATCATCTGTTTTGGTACCTTTTGGTACTCACCGTAAAGCATATTTTCTCCAGTAATGTGACAGATAATATTGAAAAGCACAGCTACTGTCAATTCATTTGTCTCCTTTTCCCCCACACCGGCTTTATTAGGGCTATTGCTCAACAGCATAGTAAATAAATGTAATAAATGCTTAACTTGACAGATAATACATGCATAAAAAAGTGCCATCCCCTCCAAAACCACACCTGACTTTTTTTCCAAACTGTGGAATAATTTAGGTTGGGTGGGGCCTATGGAGGTCACCTGGTTCACCCCCTGCTCAAGCCTGGACTCAAACACTTCAGCAGTTTTCTGACCTTTTATCCTGGGAGGAGGGAGAGCCCTCTCCTATTTACACCCCCAAACCCTAAAGGGGTGAGATTTAAGACGTGTATCTGTCCTCAGCATTTTCGCTGCTGCCTGACTCAGGCAAAGGCAATGGTTTCTAGCGCTCAGGCATTCCCAGAAACTGTACAGGGAGGCAAGGGGCAGTTCATCACACGGATCACAGAATCACAGAATGGTCCGGGTTGGAAGGGACCTTAAAGCTCATCTAGTCCAACCCCCTGCCATGGGCAGGGACACCTCCCACTAGGCCAGGCTGCTCAAAGCCCCATCCAGCCTGGCCTTGAACACTTCCAGGGATGGGGCATCCACAGCTTCTCCGCGCAACCTGTTCCAGTGTCTCACTACCCTCACAGGAAAGAATTTCTCCCTAATATCCAATCTAAATCTCGCCTTTTTCAGTTTGAGGCCATTACCCCATATCCTGTCATTACAGTCCCATTTCCTAAGCTATCCAGAAAAGGGGCAGAAACTTCCCAAAGGTCTTTGCTGTAGTACCTACAAAAGCAGTTGGTGAAGATTAATAAAATGGAAGCTGTAAGTTGAAAGTAATGCACATGGGGAAAAATAATGCTTCTGTTGCAGACAGAGTGATAAACTCTGAAGTAGCTGTCCAGGAAAGAGATCTTGGAGTGAAATAGTTCTGTGAAAACGTCAGCTCAGTGCTCAAGAGAGGTCAAATGGGAGGTTAGAAAAGGAATTGGGAAAGGCACAGCAGGGGACATTGTGCTGGCTGCCAGCGTATCACGTATGGTATCGCTCTCTTCATTTCAGAAATGAAGGGGAGTTGAGAAAGACACAAAAAGAGGGGACAAGCACGGCCAAAGGCTTCTGCGCAAGGAGTGACTGAGCAGACTAGGATACTTCAGTCTGGAGAAGACATTGCTGAGAAAGCAGATGAGAGAGCTCCTCAAAATCATGAAGGATGTGGAGACTTCACTCGGAAATTATGTTCTCTGCCTCACTGATATAGGAACTACAAAACATCTAGTAGATTTACCAGGTGACAGATTCAAAACAGTGGGGAGGGGTTTCTTCATGCAGTGCATGACAAGCTGTGGAGCTCCTTGCTGCAGGACGCTGCAGGTGGTGAGATTTTGTATAGCTCCAAGGAAGACCAGACAAAGCCAGAGAGACTTTTTTTCCAGGAGTAATAAATATAACAGCACCGCTCCTGGCTCAAAAAGTCAGTGCAGGTCTGCCCTCTTCCTTTTATCCACTTGACCACTCAAAAAGACCTTTGTTTTGGCCCGTGACTGCTATAATTACATCCTCATGGTGGTGGCTAAGAGATGTAGGTTCCAAAAGAGAGAAGAGAAGTCTGGAAATGATGGCTTGCAGAGCTCAGCATCTGGTTCCACACTATCAGTGCTCTGACAGATAAACCAAAGCTTCAGTTTGGCACAAAGCTGATGGGTGCAAATCAGGCCATTACAGGTTCTCCAGAGACTCCTGAAGAAGCAGAATGCCCAGAGGAGCACCTGACACCGTGTTGCTCTTTCAGTCCATGCTATGAGCACTCAAGCAAGGTTTACTGTATCCTTGAACCACAGCCTCAGGTGCACTGGTTGGACCAGATCTGTGCAGTGACCTGGCTGAACAAAGCATTTGTAAAGGCAGAATTTCTTTCTATCAAAAGATACCATCAGTTTTCTTAAAATGGATCATTTCACGGACCTTTCCAAGGCACAGAAACACAAAAGAAGCCAACCAGCCCAGTCTGGAGGGAGGAAGCCTCTGGGGAAGGATGAAATTCCTCCAGGTGCAGGAACCTCTTTAACTGCCCTGCTGCCAAGGGACGTGCAATGGGGAACAGCCCCTGCTATTACAACCCCTTACTCTTTTTTGGTCTGCACTGATATATTTTCCACACCGCTTACTAGATCCTCCATGCCCAAGAACACGTCTGCCTGTTTTTTGTTACTCAAAGCCAGAGTCAGAGAAAAAGCAATAAACTCTTTTATTGAACTGCCTGCTATGGCTTTGATTGAGAAATGTAACACCCCGAGATGAGTTATTGGCCCAATTGTCACCCATGAAATGTGCGCTATTGGTGACAGATTGAGAGTGTATCTGAGTGTCCGTAGGACATTTGTACCGCTTTCGCAATGCCCGGAGCCTGATGTTTGCAGGTCCTCCACCTTCCCATCCATGTGTCGTGCAGACTCCCTGGGACTGCTGGCTCCTTGCAGCGTGCAGAATGCCAGAAAAACTCAATTTGACACAGTTTTCATTAACATCTCTATGGTTTCGCTTTTTTAATGATGTAATTTATGGGTTTGAGAGCACTGGTGCCGTGAATACGAAGAAACCTTTGAGACAACCCACACAGTTCATGGTGTAGAGGCTGTAACACCGTGTCAATCACTCCAGCTCTGAGTGCGGAAGGCTGCGGTGGCACTAATAGATTTCAAATAAAGATCACTCGTGGGGGAACTGGGCAATTTCTCTGCATGAAGCTGTCTGTTTCAGACACCTGAAAGAGAAAATGGAACTGAATATCACTCATTGTGTTTAACTCATCTGATTTTTAAAAGAAGAGATTCAGTTTGAAATGGTCCATGGCTTTAAAGCTCTCCCCTCTCATGGTCTGTGTATTTCAGTTGTCCGAGGGTGGGAGGGAAGGGTGTGCCATTTGCTTTCCAGTCCTCGATTTCAATTTCATTTCTAAAGGATGAAATGCAATTAAAAATGTCTCCATGTGAAGACAGGTCCATAGCTGTGAACATCCCTGTGTCGGGCTGGTTATTACAAGTATCCCGAGATAGAATTTGCCTTCATTTACTGTCCACCAAAAGAAAGGCTTTGCACGGAGAGCGAGGCTCATGGTCTGTTTCCCTTCTGTACTCCCGCCGTACCAGAGGACAGAGCAGTGAGCATCACCATAACAGCACCAGGTAGAGCTCTACGAGCTGTGGTTTAACATCTTTAATCCCTGGGCACTTAGTCCTGAATCACAGCTTCATCACTGCTGTGCAACGAGGATAAGAAGACAAGGCAAGCTATTTCACATGCTACCTTTTCATTAGTACGCCACTGACATGTAGCTTAGGGGTGCCAAGACACACTCATCATCTTCCCACTATGGACATATCAGGTTGTGCAAGCTCGGGGCATCTCAGGGAAAAGCCCAGCTTCTCCAAGCTGCTTCCACATTGCATTCAAAGCACTATCAACCACCTGGCTGCAAGCGGTGGCTGCAGTTTTGTTCTGTCATGAGTTCTGGGCTCCCCAGTTCAAGAAGGACAGGGAACTGCTGGAGACGGTGCAGCAAAGGGCTACCAAGATGACTAGGGGACTGGAACACCTCTCTTATGAAGAAAGGCTGAGGGATTTGGGTCTCTTCAGCCTGGAAAAAAGAAGAAAAAAGATGACTGAGGGGGGAATCTTATCAATGTTCATAAATACTTAAAGGGTGGGTGTCAGGAGGATGGGGCCAGGCTCTTTTCAGTGGTGCCCAGGGACAGGACAAGAGGTAATGGGCACAAACTTGAACATAGGAAGTTCCACCTAAATATGAGGAGGAACTTCTTTACTTTGAGGGTGGCAGAGCACTGGCACAGGCTGCCCAGAGAGGTGGTGGAGTCTCCGTCTCTGGAGACATTCAAAACCCGCCTGGACGCGTTCCTGTGCAACCTGCTCTGGGTGACCCTGCTCTGGCAGGGGGGTTGGACTAGATGATCTCCAGAGGTCCCTTCCAACCCTACCATTCTGTGATTCTGTGATATTCAGGCATATTGAAGGCCTCCGTAAGCCTCACTGAAGGCTGTAAGCAGTATTGCACCTGGGCATGGAAACTCCCCAGGCACAGATGAGCTTAGGGGTCCCCTAAACTGAGTCCATAGGCCAAGCTGCTATTGCTCTTTGTACACGTAGCCAGAAATTGCAGTAAAAGTATCCTTGCAGAACCATGAATGGCCATCAGAGGTCATCAGGCGATCCAGCAAGTCAGGACAGGGGGGTTACAGTCCTCATAAGTGCACAGCTCCAGCTCCCTGCTCAGGCCCTTCCTTCAGCAACCTTGTAACACAGAGCGGGCACCCCATCTTACTGCAGGTTCCTGACATCTGCTACAGGATGGGCTGAGCTGCACCTCCAAAGCTCTGCTTCTCTGTTGGGAACGTGGAATGAGCACTTCACATGTCAGCTTTTGCCTGATGGACATTCTACTGGTGCAAACCCCCCCTCTTCCCCCCCCCCCAGCATGGGTCTCTCCTGATTTCTCCCCTGCTTAAAGGTCTGAGACCCGATACGCCATTACCTGTTGGCATGGCGTAGAGAGACACATCTTTCCTGAACATCTCCTAACTCCTGCTGCATCTTACTTTTGCTATCTCCTACTGACTTATTCTGATTTATCTGCAGGAGTCAGGACTTGTGGAAGTCACAAAACCTTCAAAGGGAAAGAAAATACCCCCCACACAAACCAGGCCGAGCTGCTCACCAGCTAAAATCCTTTTTCTCCCCCACAACTGTAGGAGCTAGGTCCAGCAGAGAGGAGCCCAGCCCATCTCCCTTCACTCCAGCAAGCTCTGTACAAGTCCTCTGCTGAGCTGAGACGATGCCTTAACTGGGAAGGCTGGATTTCCCCCTAAAATCTGATTCCTGATGTAACGTTAAGTGTTTGAGATTTCTCTGAAAGGCTTTGGTTTACTATATATACTGTATTTGTAATGGCCTGCCATGAAAATTGTGTCTGATATCAGATATATCTCAAATATCTGGCTCTGTAATATATTTTGAAAAGAAGTAATTAATTGCACCTTCCAGGGCAGGGAACCTCAGAGGCTATTTAAAACTCTAATTTATATTAAAGCAAGTAAAGTTAATTGCCTGTCCATAACAAATGAAAAAGAAATATGTACTTTGGAAGATCGCCACAGGTCTCCAATCGATATAAATTTAATGGGCTTCTTTGTATCTTGGAGTAAAATTGCATTTCAGTGCTTTAGTCAGTATTCTAGGAATTCCTTGATAACACACTGCTAGGAAATCAGGTCACTCACCAATGCCCACTGAAGGCATGGGAAAGCCAAATTCAATGGAATCAAAAGGATGCACACCACCATCCCATGGCAAAGGGATGACTGCTTTCTTGGGTTATAAAAAATAAGGTAATGTGGAAAATAAACACCACAAGTTTATTTACACGTTTCTTTATTAAGTAATGACTAATATTATAACTTTATAACTCAACTATGTGCATAAAAAATATATACTGTTATTTAATTCTTCACCATTCCTCACGGCACTGAGACTTTTTGCAGGAATAAGACAAAAAACAACACTCAGTTGAGTTTGAACTGGAAGATCAGGACAAATTTAAGTGTTTTACAAATCTTTTGGGGGATGTGGTAGTGAATCTCCTGTCACTTTCACTTTTAGTCACAGAAAACAGTTACCTCTGATTTGCTTGAGAACAGCCAAATGCTCAAGAGCCGAACTTGTCAAAACCTTTTTTTGGCTTGGAAGTCTCATGAGTTTTGGCTTCTGACAAGATTTTTACTGCCCCTTGGGTTTAGCTGAACTGAAAATATTTTTACAAAAGGAGATGGCCTGATATCTCTGCAATCGTGTGCTCAGCTGACGCCAGAACGTTCAGAGGAAGGCTGAACTGAATTAAGAGAGCAGAGGCATTTGATTTGGAACAAAATATATTTAACTAATTTATTTGTCACTTTTGAGAAAAAAATATAATTGTCTTACAATACAACTTTGCTACTTGGGAAGATTTACATGCTCAGGCAGTATAAAACTGCATCATGAAACTTTTGTGACAATGGCAGAGAATACATGACAGCCAACGGGGAGGCGACCTGGGCTTGCCCCGGTGTTTTTAGTGGAACTTGATTTCTCTACACCATTTGGATGCTCAAGCTGTGAAAGTCGGCTTGGCAATACTTGCTAAATCCTGCCCTTAAATGAGCACACCCAAAATAGAGCAGCCAAAGGCCAGGAAATATTCTGAGACTTGAACCCTGCTTTCCATTCCTGGGAAGGGTTTTGCCTGCACTTTGTTTCAGTGCCTCCTTTGTGGTTTCTTCAACCAGCTGGTGAGTAAACCCCAGATATATGCATCCCAACTAATGGGACATGGCACATCCATGCAGATGTCCACCTCCTTTCACCACCAGGAAAGTGGCCCCGTTCTTGTAAGAGTTAAGTTCGCTAAAGATCACGATAATATCTAATTGAGTCATGGAGATAGATGAACATGCTCAACATCACACAAGCTGCTTGCACAAAATGATCACTTTTCATAAAGTGATTTCATAAAGGTGAGTTTGATTATAACAGAGGGAAGAAGTTGTTCCTGGCTCTGAATTATGTTTCCCCAATTCAGCCTTTTGAGATTGCACAGGTGAAACCAGAAGGGGAAAGACTATCCAGCTGAAACCAAATATCTCCATTACCCAATGAACAATCTCTGATTATAGCACTGGTGTCCATAATTAATTAGAATCCATCAAGATAGTCCATTTCAATATTTCTAATTTTACCATTTGGCAATTAATCTACTTTTGGTGACATAGTGCTTACTGTAAAAAGAAACTGCTCTCTGGTCTCAAGCCTCATCAGACAGAGAAAGACCTAAAAATAGATGAGAAGGGGTGCATCGTACATGTATTTTTTAGCAGTTGAGAACACTGCAAGGAAGAGCAGCTGTGGAACATGGGTAAATCTTCCCAGTCACCTGAAATGTTGGGGTTTATATACATTTATATGAATATATCTGTAAATCAATGACACTCATTCTCAGGAAGTTTTTTGCATATCATGAATTATTACTTAGGTTTTGTTTTTGCACAGTACCTGTCAAAGGGTCCTAGTTCCGTTTATGGGCTTCTGTAGAATCATAGAATAGTTTGGGTTGGAAGGAACCTTTAAAGGTCATCTAGTCCAACCCCCCTGCAATGAGCAGGAACATTTTCAATTAGATCAAGTTGCTCAGACCCCCGTCCAACCTGACCTTGAATGTTTCCAGGGATGGGGAATCTACCACCTCTCTGGGCAACCTGTTCTAGTGTTTCACCACCCTCATTGTAAAAAATTTCACCAGGTTTGGCACCCCTGAAAACACTTCCTTCACGTCTCACAGGAGTGGCAGCAGGACTTACTGGAAGTCCAAGGAAGAACTGAGGTACTCTGACGTAGTCACAGCAGATGTCAAATCTTATACTTTACTTCTCCCTGTGCTTGTGCCAGCAACTTCTGCTACCTCAAAGCATAGAAGATTTGGCTAAAATCATTGCTTACTCCAGTAGCTCTTCTATATACAGCATACCACCTAATTGATCAAGTATCTAAAGGTTCAGATGCAAAAACAGCAGTACTTTTGGATAGCATAAACCTCTTCTATAATGCCAAAGGTTTTCTCACTTCTTAAAGTGTCTGCAGAACACATTTGCTTATTAGTTTTTAAACAGTCTCTCTTCTTTGTGCTTGCTCCCCACAAGAGCAGTTTTCTTCCCAATTTTCATAAATTTCTTATGGGTTTGCCAAAGACTAGTGTTGTAGCTGCTGAGTGCACAGATAGTATCAGTTCTTGATAAACAGGGCTTGCTTATTGTCCTGTTATTGCAACATAGGCAACTGCCTATGTTGTATTGCCATTCAACATAGCCTGGAGAAGATGGGAAAGGTGCGGTCTAGCCGAGAACGGGTGATACCCACTCCACTCCACTTTGCAACCCCAGCTCAGTCGTGCTAGACCCACACGTCCCTGATAGACCCGTGGAGCTCAGTCCCAGCTCTGGGCCTTGTACACAGGAAGCAAATCTCTTCAATGACTGGCCTGTAGCTGGAATTCAGGCTCAGAAAGGTTTTGAGTTTACCATCGGTGACTGGTAATCTCAGGGACTTGACCTAGAGAGAGAGGTAAAGGGCAGAATTTAAAGGACTGACTTTCTTCCTGTCAGGGATAATCCCCCCTCGGCAGTTTTCATATAACCATTCTGTTTTGGGGACTGAAAGAATTTATCAGGAGGATTTCTAAGCTGACCTAAGTTCCAGAGGACAATATTCAACCTGTTTGATTTTCAAGTGTAGGTGAAGCCAAAATGTCCTGCTGTATTTTCACTTCCATGAACCATGGCCATGTAAAACCTTGAGAAGCAAAGCCTCTCATTTTCAGTTTGACAGTTCTTTTGTTACAATATATTCTAAATATACCTTTGAACTGGCAGGTTTACTAAGATTGTCACCTTTTTTTTTTTCTTCTTTTACTTTTAGGTCTCAGATTCCTTTTCTATAGAAGCTATTAGCTTTGCACTGAGAAATACAATGAGGAATGCTTCAATGACAGCAAGATGCAGCACTAGGTGCAATGCTATATTCTGAGTAAATGATACCATTCAAAGGGCAGAGCAGAGCATGAATAGCATTGATTTCCAGAGCAGCTATTTCAGTACTTAGCAAAGTTTGATCAGACTGGTCTCCTTCACTGGCTGAGTTTGTTAAGAGACTGTGTCCCACCCTGGCAGGCAGCAATAAGGCCTGGGCTATACATAATTTCATCACCTCCTGCGTGGGTGCCAGCATGACATTATGCCTGGGCTCACCACCCCACCCTTGTGGAAAACACAACAGCATCCCACACTACCACTGTGGGCTAATGTAGGAGCTTCCAAACTGTATTTTGCTCTCTACAAGGGCTTATGAAGCGTGCTTTTATCATCAAAGAGCTCTGTGACCTGCTCCAAGGGTATCTGAAGTCACCTGGGACCCAGGGATGAAGGCCTGACTGGTGGCTGAGACCCTCCAAGGGTGAAGCTGTGCAGGAGAAGGCTCTTTGTCGCCAGTCCAAGATAACGGGATGCTCTTTCAGCCCTTCAAAAACAAGAGCAGCAGCATCACTCCCAGAGAACAGTTTATCTAATGGATTTCATCTTCCTCAAGATGAGGTGGAGTACAGCTCAAAAGCGCTGCCTTCTTTGCTTTAATTGTAAGTGGAGTCTGGAGGACCAGCTCAGGTGTAAAAAATTGCATCTACAAGTTTGAACAGGCGAATCTGTCTCCGAGCAACTAGTTGTGCTATGCCCACCCATACAAACAGCTGTACTAAGACCAAAAGGTTTGCAGCCATAACCCATAAATTTATATCACTTCTCAGAGTAAGTTATATGAAATTGAAGCAAACACATTTTGTGAATGATTTGAAAAGAGAAAAGGACCTATTGTTTGTTCAATTCTACTATGGTATAAAATCTATTTTTTATGGATTTTGAAGGATTTTCCATTTAATGTCTTACTTCACTAAACCACAGTGTTTAAAACTTATTTCTCATTTTGAAAGTTTTATGAAAACAACCATTTTCAGCCATTTTACAAGCACAAGTGTGTGTATAAGCTGTTGTCTCATTAGAATGTCCTTCATCTACCTGTATAACTCAATATTGGCAGCACTTCAGAGCACAAATCTTGGCAGAGAAATAGCCTGGCTCTATGTCCAAAACCAGCACTGAGCACACTTTCCGTGGCATGCTAACCTTGCATACACTGAAAGTCCACGAATATTTTAAGGAGGTTAAAATGTTGCTGTCAGTTTGTCAATTATTTCATTTCACCAATTACCACAGCATCAACACAACTTTAGATGTCCTGAAACTGCTGCCAATTTAGAATAGGGAGAGGGACGGATCTACAAAGCCATTGAGGGAATGAGAGTCTTCGCACCAGGCTGGGGGCTAGAGACTTGTTTACTTCAGTTTTAGCTTATTTACTGAACATTGAACTGGGAAACTTGATTGCTGCCAAGGAAAGGCATAGAAATTGTTACATGTTGAAAGTTCTGAATTCTTCATGCAGTGCTGCTGCGGAAAGGTGATATCATGGGCAGGAGCAGGGCCAGCAGAAAGGACTGTGATGGCATTGATCTTTGCGAAGACAAATTGGTTGCAAAATCATGTGTTCTTGATCCTTTTGCTGCTCTGGAACAGATCTGCAGTAACAGCTCTCCTTCTTCATGGCCCACCTCATCTACCCACAGCCCGCTCTGTAGGAGATACCAGGCCCTCAGGGGGTGCACAGGCATGTCTTTAAAATCACAGCAGCTACCAAAGCAGTTCTGATCACCAGGGTCTGGTTCATACCTCCCACCGTTTCCAATCCATCATCCCTTCCTCCCTGCTCTGCTGCTGTTCCTCCCAGCTACCTCTCAGATGTGCCCGAGGCCGTCACTCCGGCACAGATCCCTGCCCAGAGAAAACCTTTCCCTTCTATGTCACCCCCTCCGCTAATGTTTCCCATACAGCTTTACCACCCTGTTCATTCCCCAGTGCTTTCCCAGCATCACCCCCATCTGCTTGCCTCCTCCCTGCCGCTCTGATAACTGAGCGCTCAGTGAAAGCAGCAGAAGGCCAGTAGAGTTAATGTTGTCTTGTCAACTCTTGAATCATCTACCTGCAATCCCAGTTGGTTCCTTCAAGGAAAGACAAAAAAAACCCAAAACAACAACCCAGAACACAGGAGCATGAAAATGCCTTTGCAAAGGTTGAATGCTGATGTTTAGTTTCTTGACATGATGAATTTACCCAGAAAAGCCAGATCTCAAGCGTACAAGAATCTGTTAAGAAAAAGACACTGCAAGTAGCTGGGCAGGCAGTGAGATGCGCTGGCCATGACCATTACTTTCCTCAGGTAATATCCTTGTCAAAGGGTCTGCACATGTGGGATGCAGAACCAGCCACTGAGCAGGCAAATAACAACTCATTCCGTCATCCATAAAATAAATCCTGAGTCCATCAGTGCTCATATAGAAATGAGAGCTGTTTTATGACCGATGTAGAAGAAGAAAACCCTTCAAATGCCCACTTTAGACTCTGCAGTTCTTTCTTACGCTTCTGCCTCTTTCAATCCCATTAGCTTTTTGCTATAAGGGCAGTTTTAGCAACAACAGGAATAAGGAAATAACACCAGCAAATTGGCTTAGCACCATGTGTGAATTCTTATTTACAAGCTACAGACAGCAGTGCTTCAATCCCTGGCTCAGCTGTAGCTGCAGCAAGCGAGCCTGAAGCCTGCCCCACAGCACAAGGCTGAGAGCAAGCAGGGCATAGCCCCCCCTCGAGCTCTGCTCCTCTCTCCTTAGGCTGGCTGAGTCCCACACCACCAACGTGCTCGGGCACTGCCACCAGTGTGTCACTGTGTCAGCAGAGGATCAGGGACTCGTTATACACCAATACGACCTACTAATGCCCGTGGCTTTCCCCAGTCTTTTCTGATTTCTGACCTGATTTTCTCACCTCCTCCGAAAAGGGCTATTCTTATTGCTGCTCCCATCATTTTTTTTTTCTCCACAGGCAGCAAAACATTCAATGGTGCCTGGAAGGAGAGTGGACACTGATCAAGACTGATCATGAGCCTGTGCCCAGGATTCAAGGTGCCCAAATAGGGAGGAGTTGGAGGTCCTGGATGCCATTTCCCAGGCTGTTTAAACACATTGGTGTACCAAGAAGAGAAGCAGGAGCAGAAGCGCTGGACTCATCTTTCCCTCATCTTACTTCCCTTATTTACATGCTCCCAGTTCTTATTTGTCTCTCTATTGCATTTATACACGGCTTGTTATGAACATCATCACAGGAAATTCAGCGGTTTGGTTTTTTTTATTTAGCTGACTTTTCTCATGTTTTCCCAGATTTCCTACGGCACTCGGGAGGCAGGAGATCCCACAAAATCCATCATCCTTTTTCACAGATTTGCAGCAAGGTATCCAGCGAGGCAATGTCAGGTTTTAAATCTGTACATTCAGCAAGGTTTTCACGAGGTTAATTTGAAATATATGTAGATAATAAGAAAATGATATCTTCATGATTCCTTGTTTCAGGATATTAAGTCCTCTCCAGAATGATAGGGGGGTCCTATTTTTTATTTCCTCTTCAGTCTCCATCGTTTGTCCTTGTTGTCACCTCAAAACACTTAGAGCTGTTGAAGTATCTCTTCCCAATGCACTAAAATACAATTTGCCTGCTGCTATTGCAAGATGCCAAAGACCAGATGAAATGATTGATTTTTGTGCTTGAATCTGGGAATGAGACTCCCAGGAGCATAACAACAAAGCATAAATAACATCCACTCTGGTGCACCTGACAAATACAAGCCATAAAAAAAAAAAAGCTATAACATGCTCCAACAAACTTAAGATCTTTCATATAAAAGACCAAAAGCCTCAAAAATGACAATGTGCATGCACAAAAAAAAAAAAAAAGCAAAAATAAAAAACGCCCAAAAACCAGAAGAAATTAAGAGTATAGTTTTTTCTTAGGTTTCTGTGGGAACTGAGAGTCTGTTATGCAACACAGTTGAGGTGACCCCAAAAAAGATCATAAGCAAACAAAAAAAAAATTGATAGCGGTTGCTAGTTTAACTGGGAGAAAAACTCTTTCCTGACCCTGAACCTACTGACTGGATCTAGGATGGACAGCACTAAAGACTGTGGTTATGTGAAATATTTGAGGCGGTGTTTATCCAGATTTCAACCCTGCCACACAATGGGCTATTTTGGGATAAGGAATTTCTTTGTGATGTAAATCAGTTGTGTGGTTCTATCTTACCCTAGGAAAGCTTCCTCGCTTAAACCAGACAAACCTGGCAGTGTGACTAAGCTGAGACTCCCAAATACATTTCATTTTCGTGTGAAAGTCATTATTAGCATGCAAAAGTCCTAGGGCTAGTCTGTCAAAAATGATACAGCCCCTGCCCTGTGATGTGCGTATGGGGGACAAAATGCAGGTTTAGCTGGAAGGGAAGGAAACAGCAGAGAGAAACAAACCAGTGCTAGGAACATCCGCAGCCCACCCTCTGTATAACCGGCACTGACTTTTTTTAAAATATCACGGCTGGGAAGATTTTATTGAGGAATCTGAATGCAGGCAGAGAGGGAACTTTGCCACTCTTTGCCTGGAGCTCCTCCACACACACAGGAAGACATCCAGCAAGCAATCTTCCATAGGTAACTTCACAGCTTCTCTTACACCCTCTCTTAAGCCAGGGGAGAAAATGTGAAATGGCTTGCTGGAAGATTTTGCAAGTGGTTTATCCAAGCTGTCAGATATTCGTGGAACAAAATCAAGAGCTGATGGAGAAAACTCCAACTTGGCAAGACTAAGGGATTTTGCAGAAATGTATTTATTTCAAGAAACCTGCAAGTGGTCCAAGTGTGGATGTTTTAATAAAAGCCAGAGGGAGAAAGACCTCATCTGACCTGCAAAATCTCAATGCTGCTTGTTCATCGTGAGTGTGACAACTGAAATGGGCTGTAGATGCCATGTCAGAGAAAACTCAACTGTGGCCCAGAATAACCAGTGATCGAGGTAGCTGACGTGAAACCCAGTTTCCAGCCCTGCTTGTGTCTGGATCAGGGAAGCAGTGACACCTACACGTGGTGCATCCCAAGAGAGTGCCCCTGTCATTATGCATCTCATCACTCTTAGTGGATGTGTTTTGAAAAGTTTGCAGCTTCATTTTGACACAAAATGAAAGCAGATTTTGGAACTCCAAGATTTCTTCATAAGATGGAGTTCTTGTTTTGCAGCCCAACTGAGCTTTAAGCCTTTGTTTTCAATGCTTAATGCAAGTAATTTGGAATAGGAACACTGAAAATCCTAGACACATTCTGCGCCTGAATATTATAAATCAATAAGCATAAAACATATTTTTAACTCACTCCCTTTCCCATAAATCCAAACTTCATGGTGAGTAAAGTAGAAATCTTCCTGCAAGTTTGAAAGCAAACCACTTCCAAATCTCTCTGTACCTGTTTAAATTATGCTGAATGCCATAGACAGCGTACCCTTTAGGAATAACAGATGATTAAACAGCCTGCTTCACCTGTAAATAAGCATGGAATTTGGAGTGTTAGATTTGTTATTTGATTTGCAGCTACTAGTCAAGCTCAGGTCCTGTGACTATTTATTTACCAGAGAGACTCTGGTCTTTTTTCTTTTGAAATAAATGCCAAGTGACAAATTGCTTTTGACTCCAGTGATATGGAAACCAAACTGCTGCCCACACATGTAAGCCTTTTGCTGAGGAGCCATTTGCAAGCCAAACACAAATCTCTAATGTTATTATTCCAACCCAATGTGAAATACTGCAAAATACAAACTCAACCCCCAGTTTCACTCCTACTAATGTGTACACAACATAAGGCTCAAATAAAAATGTTCAGCTGTGAATATTTATGTCTTATTCTTAGCCTTGTTGTGTTTAGAGGTTTAGCACACCTTTGGTTGCATCTCATTCCCTAAATAAATAACACAAAGCCATTTTCTTTGTGGCAATTACACCCTAACATCTGCAAGACAGGAGGAACATGACAAAGATACACAAATTGTATGAAGACATTTCTCGGTGTTCGCTGCATTTTAATGGGAAGTTTAAAAAATGGGAAAAGCTTTAGTGATTGCAGAATTCACTTTCAAGAACCAGCAGCTTTCTGATGTGTGGTAATCTAACCTGCGCTCTTGTGCCTCCAGCCAAAAGTGTAGCGAGGTGCCACTGGGCTCCAGAAATATCTCCAGTGTTGCAGTTGCGATTCTCTGCCTATGGACACGTGGCAAATCATGCAGCCCTGTCACACACTTTTCTCTAATTTATTCCCTGAAGGCATAGGAAAAAGCTTTCTGAAGCTCCCCATTAGAAAAAAAAAAAAACCATTACCTGGCAAATCCAACATATCTCTAACATATATCCCACGGTATGGTGTTGTGCGAGCTCTTATGATATTAATGGAAACTAAGGAGAAATCATGCCGCTCACTTGCCTTTCAGGCGCTAAAGTAAACATTCATTATTATATCTATGAGCATAACCTGGTAAATTGCACAAGCTCAGATGGAAAAGGTGCACAGTAATGAAATAAACTAGTGACAATGTGATTTGAACAGTAAAAATTGATTATAAAAGCAATAGGTGATTGCCTTTACTAAACGATTACAGTACTGTCAAAACTAATGGTTGCAGAAGCTCTGCAGTCACTGATAACTAATTCATAAGGCACCACCATAAAACACTGTGCACTAAAGAAAACAGTGTAAACTAGAAACAATTAGAAAATTCAATGTACTATAAAATGCAGAAACTAAATGCAGAGATGAATCAAGAGAGGAAGGGCTGTGTTTTAGCAACTATGTTCTTCCTCTCCAGTTCAGATTTACATGCTGTCTTGTAGAACACAAGTGTCGGGACACTGCCAGTTAACGTGTACCTGACACAAGTACAGGAAGTAGCAGTGACACACACAGTTTCCCCCATCTGTCTCACCATGAATCTTTGGTGACAGTGACTAAAGTCCAGTAATTATGATTGCAGGGAAAGAAATGAGAGGAGACACTAGGACTATCCGCCCTTCCAGCAGAAGCCTTACATCTATGCTTCATCGCTACAGAGCACTTCTATGAACCTTTCTAACTTTGTAACTCTATTGGACTCATGAAATCTATAACATGGTTTTCCAAAGGCAAAGCTGTCAGTGTGATCCTAGGAGGATCTCTTCCATATCTGTTTGGCACAATGGCTGTGGTTCTTTTCTAGACTGATCTCGTTAGACTGACGCACAGTTGTGTGCACCACACAGATCTGGGGAGCTGTTTGCCCAAAGCACTGGCAAGGTCCCCATCACCAAATGGGATTACCCAAGTGGTTCACAAATTAACGTATTTTAACAATTTTAACATATTTAACCTCATGCTGCCCCCATTATTTCACAGGGTATTGTACAGAAGAGGAGTTACAGTATGAAGAGGCTAATGCCCAGATCCTAGAAAAAGGACACTAACAATAAATTGCCATTAGGTGCCATTGCAATGCCTGACTCAGCATCCTGGTCCTCCTGGTGGAATCTCAAGCTCTGTGGGTCTGGTCACTTGGATGCCTCATACTGGGATGCACACAGCATACTGGGATGTACAACAGGAAGATGTATAGACACAGTGAGGAGCAACCTATTTCAAATCCTGCCCTCTTTCTGTGGCAGCAGAGAGACACCTCTGGGCTCCCTGAAGGTGGTGATGAATACACACTGAAGAGACATAGTAAGAGATCTCTGTAATAGTAAGCAGGGTAGATGAGTAGCCTTTCAGGGAGCAGGAGAGAGCAGTGCTTTTCCAGATCCACTGACTTGGTTACAAAGAAGGAGGTGGTGTTGTAGGCATATAAGCTTGTGTGCCATTTGAAGGTGACATTGTCATATCTTAGGAGGAGAAGAGATCCTTAAGGAGTTAAAACAAGCTGTCCCTTGACCATGCAGCTAAACTTATGTCTTTATATGCATACTTTTTAAAAATTAATCTCAAGACTTTATCACTGCAAGCAGAAACAGATTTTAAGGCAAAAGGAACTGTTAGATGCTCCAGTATGCATTCCCTTGTTTATCACAGGCTCTGTTTCTTCCATGATTACCCCTGCAATTGGCCCAAAAGTTTAGTTCTGTTTAAAGGAAATATTAGGACCTGGACAAGCTGTCAGGGACATAAGAACAGCCATACGTGGACAGAGCAATGGTCCATCCAGTCCCACATCCTGTCTCCGTTCTCCACCTGGACCAAGAGCACGTGTCTGGAGAATAGCATGACAACAAGGCAAGCATCCAGCAGCACCTGCCCTGATTATGCTCCCAGGCTCCTGCAAGTTGTGGCTCTGGGACCTCCTGGACCAGGCAAAGCATAAACTTAGACAAGTAAAGTGATACAGATCAACTTCAGGTAACCATCCAGGATTAAAGATGCCCTTTATATGTCTTATGGTAAAGCATTTTCTCCAGAAAAAGTATATGACTTTTTTGCAACTTCTGAAAATTTTCATGGTTCTTTTTTTTTTTTTCTTTTAAAAAACAGGAATGTATAAACTGGGTGCAGCCCTCAAGTACCAACCCTACTAATGCTAAGTACACAGTTCAATTCCCTTTCGACTCAGCAGTCTTTTATTTATACATGTCATGGACATTTTTGCTGTAGGCAAACTAGGATGTCATATTCAACCACATGCTCATTGGCATTCTTAAGCTTTTATCAACATCGCTGTTTTCCTGATCTATAGCATCTGTTTGATTACACTTAAATACAACTTTGTGCAACAAGGCCAGCTTATCCAGCACCCCAGACTGCTCCATAGATCTGCCCTCTTATCTCTATGGGCCTTTCTACAGTCTTCCTGTGAGTTGCAAGTTTTATCCTGGCTTTGATTTCAGTATTTAAAATATTGAGGAGTGCTACTGGGTCTTATACAGAGCCTTGAAGACTCACTTCAATTGGGGGATGATTCCCTATGACAAGCTTCTTGATTTACGTAAATTCAAGACAATTAAAGGTGTTTCTAGGAATATGGCTCTAAAAATATATCTTATACTCTACTCATGCCTTGCTTTCTACGAGCAATCCAGACGCAAGCTGGAGAGTCTGGCCTTAAATATGGCTGTCACAAAACCAAAATGGACCAGACTGTGATAAGTACAGAAATAAAGTGAGCAGGAGTGTGAATGGGGTGGGAGTAAAAGCTTTTACACAGGCAGCCAGTGCCAACCAACAGAGAACAGAAGTCTGTGCCAGTGAGGCAGACGCTCCCAGCCCACTGCCAGCTCTGCACTCCGGGGACTAGAAAAGTGAGTCAAAAGCAGTCAAGGCTGTGGAGACAGGGATTACCCACCTCAGACCATCAGGAATAGGGAAAGAGCACAATGAGGATGGTGGGGACATTGATTTCGGGTTCTGGTCTGTGGGCATGGGGTGAAAGAAGAGGATGGAGCTTCAGACCCAAGTGTGCAAAGGATGGGTGATGCGGGAAGCACGGTTTTGAGGACATGGCACAGCAGGGGCGAGACGCCATTGTGTTCAAAGCCAAAAGCTTTTTCTCATAAATAGTTAAAAATCTTTCCCCCTCCCTTATTTTTGGGTAGATATGATTCTTCTCAGCCTCCAGCAATTAACTGGCTACTAATCTATTGAACATGGACATTTTTGACACCGTTGTGATCAAAATGTCAGGTGGGAGATAATACAAATGCCTCCCAAAATCTAAAGAAACTGCATCTGCTCCATTCCCTTCATTTGCAACATTTATAATCTCAGCAAAAATTGAAAACAGATTTGCTTGATGAGATGTAGCATGAAACACTGAAATCCCTCTTTGCCCTGGCTTGCCAGCCAAATACATCACAGGCCACTTCATACAGACCCTGTCTGAATATATAAACATGACAGGACAGCTTAGGGAACATCTACTAAATCTCATTAAACACTTCCACTGATAATATAATAACATGTTAAATATGTTCTAGCTGTCACAGTGCACTCAGAATCACAGTGTCCCTCTCCTGCTTTTTATAATGCTGTGCTTTGCTTCCATAAAAAGGAAAATCCTAGAACAGATTTGTTTTAAAACACCAGCTCACCCTGCAGGTTGTGTATTTTCAAAACTCAGCTTTTCTCACTCTAGTTTCTGGGACACATCATTCTTTAACCTTGGACTGCTCTCCTGACAAGGTGAAAACTCATTAACCACCTCAGTATAATTTAAACACACAGCTTTGTTACTGTGCTGGCACCAGCCCACAGGGACGGCTGGGTTCCTGTAGTTTGCTCGCGTGGCAGGTACGTCCTCAATAGCTTTCTCTGGGACAGAGGATAATTACCTTCCCAGTAAAAGAATCACAGCACCAAAAAACCACACAAATGCTGTACCAACTTGTACAAGGCAAGACCACTTCCCCCAAGACCGTCACAGAGAGGGGAAAAAACTATCTGTTCTTAAGGATCCCTTTTCATGGTGTCTTAACTGTCCCCACGGGACCAGGTCTTCCCCCCCATCTCTCCCAGTACCTGCTGGAATGACCAAGAGCAGCACACACAAATCTTCCAGCTCTCATGTCAATCACTTTTCTTCCCTCAGCAGTCATTTCAGAGGCAGGCGGCTTTTCGGAAGTGCCTGTTCTTAATAAACAACAGCAATTTGAGAGCAATTTCAATGCTCAGTATCTCTAATAATTTATATCACTGTCCCCTGTTATGGGCAAAGAAACACTGACATCACTGCAAGGACATCGGGTAAGCAGCAGCTGGGTCCATGTGGCAGGGGAGCAGCCCCACCGCTGTGGAGCCACTTTCCTCGGTATCACGGTGTGGCTATATCAAGCTATTCTACTTACCTGATTCCTAGCTACATTTGCTTCATCTGGGCTCCTTGTGGTTACCTTCCTCTGCCAGCCTCCCAAATGTTGCCCAAGGCCTCATGTCACCAGGGAGAAAGCCTCCTTTGGCGAGGATCACTGATTCAAATTCAGTTTGGAGGACTTCTAGACCTGTTCATTGTTCCAGTGACCAGGTGGATCCAGCACTGGCAGACTTCAGAATTCACCAGAGACCCACCAGTCTCCAAGAGCTTGTGGTAGCAATACCTGACAGCAAAATCAGGGCTGCATCATTTAATTTACAATAGTGTTAGAGAAGGAGTGGAAGCAGCTTAGCATCGTAGCCACTGGGTGAATGCATTAGCAAATGAAAGACATTTGAATCCTTATGTCAAACTTCCCCACATGTTTTTATTTCTAGGCTGAACGCGAAGCAGGAACTCTCTTTATTCCAGTTTCAATTTGGATGATGCCAAAATCTTTTAAGCACAACCCAAGGAAGCCAAAGTGGAAGATACTGATTTCACTAAAGAAAAAATACTCCAGAAAGTTCTCTAGAGTGCAATAAAAGCCCATGTACAGACAGCCCTGAGCTGTGGTTTGGCATTCACATCGACAGAGAGCCTCCAGCATTTGGCCAGTCCCACAATCATCCACTTCCCACAAAGAGTCAGGTGTCACCCAAAACTCCTTGCCATCTACTCTGATGAAGATACAGTGACAGTCCAGGGGTAACAGCAAGAAAGTAAGGAGAGAAACAAGGATTAACAATCCAGCGTCTAAAGAGCTAAAGTCACCAAAATTTTCTATGTGTAATTAAAATTATAGCATGGGATGATTTTGAAAGGATCAAACTATCTTTTTCATATTGCTCATTCATCTTCATTCTTCTTCCATCCTCCTTTATCCCCATTCTCATCACTCTGTACCACAGAACAACTGAGGTTTTGCCTGTCCTTGCCCTTGCACCAGGACCCTTTCTTCCTTTTTTTTTTTAACTGAAGCCTTCAGATCAGGAGCTGACCATCTGCTTATGGGCTGTCCAAATCTAGGCAAGGATTGCAACCCCTCCAAGGAACGTAATTTCTCACCATGTTTCACCATCTGTAAGGCTCTGGGTTGGAAGAAAGCCACGGTCCTGGCCTACAGCTGGAGAACTGCATCAGCTCCAAGGGCAGCACAGCGATGAGCCCACGGTGCGTGCCAGCAAAGAGATACCTGGGCCTGATCCAAATTTCCACAAAGTAGGTGGCAAAACTCCCATTGACCTGAATGAGGTTTGGATCAGCACTCTGGTGAGACAATTTTGGAGGTAATTGAAGTGCAAGACTCCAAGTAAATGAGTGCCAGAGATTGCCATGCTGACGAGCAGAAGGGAAAGATCATGGCAGCAAGAGCAACCAGTCAGCAGCAGTAAAGTAGAATAAAACAAATTCCTGCAGCATGATGTAAGGATATCTTCTTATAGTAGCCTTTCTGTAACCCCATCCTTGCAAATGTCATTCTTTTACTCACACATAGTTTACACTGGCACCTTCTTTACCTCCAAATTTGGCATAATACACTTCAGATCCACGGAGCAAGCATGTTTCATAAAAAACCAATACAAATTAAGAGTCGTATTGCATATTTGCCTGGATCTCTGTAGTCACTCCTGCAATTTTTTACCATGAAAACTGATGCTTAAGTACTTAATATTGTTTATTTGGACATAATTTAGAAACTGCCTTTATTTAGGAAGGTGATCTAATCTCTAGGCAGAAAGTGTCAGCAAAGCCTTTGCTAATTACAGCAAATCAGTGCATGGAAACTACTGGCAGAACTACATGGAAACTAATACCGGAGCTGTATTCACCAGACCTAACTGTCGGCGCTTCAGGGAGGATGCTGGGAACCCAGAGTCCGTAGAGAAAGAAAGAGTCCTCCAAAGACAGATTCAGGTCTTGGACTGGGCTAAGCCCTCTCTGAAGGTACCTGTCTCCCCGCACTCGCTATGAAAGCTGAATTTTGCCTAATGCAGACCTGTGTTCAGAGCAGACCTGGAAGCAGAACTCGGGAAATGGACTGGACACTCAGGTAACATGAGACTGAGCAGATGCAATCACTGGGATCATTTTTCCATGTAATCATCTAGTTCTGCAGTTGCAGAAGTAGTTTGTCTGGGCACTTGTTCGTGCAGGCAAGCAGGGCAGACCTGGGGACGGCAGCTGGGGTCAACCAAGCACCCAGGTCATCAGGCAAGTTGTCGTGCTGGACCAGGTCCAGGATCAAACTGGAAGGTCAATCCACAGGCCAGGGTCAGGCCCAGTGGTGGTACCCAGGGTCAGACACTGCCCTGGGATGGCCAGGCAGGGCTGCAGGAGCTGGAGACCGGCACTGCTGCTGCATTGCTCGGGCAGGGACTGACAGTCCCAGGGGGCTGGAATGGGGTCCTGGGCCACGGGCAGGGTGGGGGGAGCCCCCAGGGAGGACAGTCAGGGCCAATAGGGCCTATTAGTGCCCTCAGGGCCCTGGCAGTAGCTTAGCTGTAAATATTCAAGGACTCCAGCTTTATCAGATTTCATTAAAACTAATGGGATGATCTCATACTTATTCATAATATCTCTTGCCCTCCTTTTCTAAAAATTTAAAAGTCTGTTGCTGTAAGCAGATCCTTGGAAACAGCTGCGAAAAGGGCTTGCTATGAAGAATCCAACCTGCAGTGCTGTAGGCTACTGCAATTACCTAAATTTTTACCACTGTTGCAAATTACTCCCATTTGTCAATGTCCCCATCCTGCCCAACCCATAGTATTTCATTATCATTGCCTTTGTTTTTGAATATTCCACGTTGCTGCATTTGTTGCAGAAGGCATTTATTAAAAAGAAACATGAAATTTGAAGCAGCCTTTTGCTCACAGATAGCCTGAATAATGCTACATTAGCATTCAACAGTCTTCACTAATTATTCTTGCTCCCTTGTAATAAGCACGCAGGCACTGTGTAACCAGGAGCTCTATCAGAATGAATGATGCAGAACTTCCTTCCTCATGCACAATAGACAGATTCTCACTCTATAAATTGTTCTATTTGTAAGTTATCCAGTAGGGTAATAGATTTTAGAGACTGAAGGTACTTCTGGCATCATCTAGCTTGTATTACCTCTTCTGTAACCACTGCATGTATAAGCTGGACAATTTTATCCAGTGATTCCTGGTGAAGAAATTATTCTCCAAACTTATTGCTGTGGGAGACCTTTTAGGGTGTCAGTATGAATGAAATAAAGAGTCTTTTGCCCTTCAAATTACTTTCGAAGGGAAATTTTCTAAGTATATAAGTCACTAGTAGTTAAAGACATATTACATTTACAATAAATGATAGATGTTATCAAAGTGATTTCAGGCTTCACTCCACAAAGGCACTTAGGACTGAATAGCTTTAAACTTGTGAATTGTCTGACAGGTTTCCACAGGACCACTCCTGGGCTTGCAATAGAGCCTGCGTGTAAGAGCTTTGATAGCTTAACCACAGCAAAAGCTAAATGAATATATTTATAAAACAGCATTAGACGAGCTTCAGTGTGAACTAAGATTCTAGACCACTAATAGCTGCACTGCAGCAACACAGCTTCAAGGCAGGTCTGGAAACCTTAAGATGTCTATACGTAATACCAAGCTGATTTCAACTTGTCTTTGAGTATGGTGATCACCCACTTAAAAAACCAGCCTTGATACATAACACTCCCACTTGAAAATCTTCAATTTTACTATCAGTAACCACAAAATAATGCCCATTTCTTAAGCAAAGGACAAGAAACAGTTGGTGTCAGTGGTACATACTGAGCAAAGAATGACTTTTAAATGGCGACTACGGCAGCTGTAGGTGTTTGCTTAGCTGAAGCCACCTTCATTTACCTTCCCTTGAAGTTGACAGCATTGTCACAACAGCTGTTGTTGTCATAAACTCAACCTCAAAACAAACATTAATTGGAATCTATGGGGAGCACCTGATACTTTCAGAAAAACACAAAATTATGTCAAAGCATATAAAAGAAAAGTAAGTTACACAACAAGAATATGTCAAAATAATATCAATATAGACAAATAAGAAGATGAAAGATGAAATGCAACAAACATTATTGCCAGCTTTTGGAAAGAACTGCTGCGTGTCCAGGTGATTGCAAAATTAATTGGGACACTGGGAAAAGAACAAATTAGCTCATTGGCAAGTTAGGTATGAGCTAGGAACCTAACTAAAATTAGCAAGACTGAATAATATGGCTTCAAGGTGAACCTGTAAACTTTATAGAGTCTATAAAACAGTAAGCTGATTTCAGGATATCTTCAGGCAGGTGATCAGTCTATACTTTAAAGAACATCCTTTATTTCCTTGATTTGTTCCACATGTTTGTCCCCATCCCTAACACTAAATATTAATTTATCACAGGGTCTGCATCTATTAATTAAGCCTCTGAAGAGCACCAATAAGATTCTGATTAATCTTCCTCTCGGTACAGAGTTAAGCCTCAAAAAATATGTAGTACTTTAGCAGTGCTAATGACAAAGTTCCTACCAAAACAGTAACATTGTTTTTCTTTCCTCCTGTCCTAAGGTGGTAGTGAATGGGATACTTGTACTAAAAATCACGGATAAGACTTCTCAGTTAAGGTATTTCCCTAAACCTCTGGTTTCGCAGTTTTAACTTGAAAAGAAATTGTATTCCAAACCTCTAGGAAGGTTTGTTACTAGCTATGCAGATGATAAAGTGATGCCTACATGTGGCATAATGAGGAGCAAAAGGAGTGGATTTGCAGAGTGAAACACCTACGTACCGCACCACGAACAGCCCATTAGCAGTAGCAGTGCACGGGGGCGCTCCTGGAGAGCATCTTTAGGTTTAGTTGCGTTCAAAGGGAATGCAACCTGTGTGCTCCAAGACCAATTTTTGATGTGAATCAAAGCATGCCAAGGGGACAATTGCTGCTAAAGTGCTAGTCCGACTTGAAACTAAAATATCACTGGTACCTTGCCTGCAGGCACCAGTCTGCTCTGTTGGATTCACAAACGGAGCAGCAAGTTAATCCTTCTGGCATGACTTGAAAACAGGTTTACTAGGGCCCTTCAGGATCTCTAATATAAGTTCAATACTCTATCAGAGGGAAAGATCAGGCCTTCAGATATTTTACTATAGCGAGTTGCTGTTGTGTTCTGAGTGCCAAGGTAGTCACAGCACCGTATAACGGAACTTGAAAGAGAAACCAATCCCCTTCAAGCTTTGTACAGAGACTGCAAGTTTCATAAATGATCTGAGGTGAAAAATTTCCAAAAACTTGGATGGTGTCATGGTTTAATCCAGGCCAGCAACTAGGACCAGGCAGCTGCTTGCTCATTCCCACTCTCCCCCCAAGAAGGGTAAGTAGAAGAGGGAGAAAAGGAGGGAAAAGGGGAAAAAAACCCAACACCTCATAGGTTGATATAAAGACAGCTTAATAAAATAATAACAGAAAAGGAAAATGACAATAATAATAATAATGGCAAACAAATATGCAAGACACCAGTTACTCTCACCGCCAGGTGAATTGGTTGCCCAGCCCAACCCGAGCAGTGATCGTGGATTCCCACCCCCCAGCCAACCCCCATTTATATACCTTGCACGACACCTGTGGTATAGTATATTCCATTGGCCATTCCATTGTTTTGTCTATGCTTCTTCTCAGCTTCTATGGGAAGCTGAAACAAATCCTCCAGTGGTATAAACATTGCCTAGCAACAACTAAAACAATATGCATTATTGACATTCCTTTCATACCAAATCTGAAACAAAGCAATCACTAGAAAGAAAATTAACTTTTTCCCAGCTGAAACCAGGACAGATGGAGACTAGAGTTTGAGATTGAAGGACATGGGCGCACCCAAAAAATTAGAAAAAATGAGAAAATCATTGCAAGGTGTCACTTGCTCACCGTACAATTCATGCTTAGCCTTCAGCAGAACTTGGAGGATGAAGTCTTTGTCTGAAGGATAGAAACACCATGAGGGTTGAAGGTGGAAACAACCATGAGTGGCTTCCTTTGATATTTGAATCCCAAAACAGAGATCAGCAATACAGAATAGAAACTCCTCTAGTAACAGTAGGCTCTACTTACAGGACACTCCCACTCCACTCTCCCCAGCTCACATCTGTTCTCCTGCTGTAATTTTCTATTTTGGTACTGCAGCATGCCAACTGCCTAAGCAATTCTTTTGTGCATCCATGGCCTAGACAGAAAAAAGGACTATAAACTTTTTTGGGATTTGTCATTTGGTTGCTTCGAAGGAACACTTGCCTGGCATTAGAAAGACTAATCCGTGGCCAAATTGATGATGTATAGTTAAAAAGACAGAGTAAGTTACACAGTTAGGTAAGTGTTGTGCTCAGTGCAGACTGGTGACTCTAGACAGATCAGTATCACACCAGTCGCATATCACTTATCTCACTCAAAAATTACTGCCAGAAATTCTCTATCCCTCCTGCAGTCCTCTTACACTGAGCTACAAGCTGTGAGGGGAGCTGAAGAGCAGGGATGGCCCCAGAGGCTTTATTGTTCCCTTGTTCCTGCTCCCTCCTAGAGGTCAGGTGTAGCTCCTTTCCCTGCACAGCTGCTGCCTTGCACAGCCTGCCCTGAAATGGCTTATGTCCCACTTGTCTGCTTTGTCCCCGCTTTCCTGTACCTGGATAGATACCCAACATGTGCTCCCCATGCAGTTCATTAATGGGGGATCAAAACAGTAAATTTATATGGCTGGTTTCTAGCTGCAGTTCTCTGTGAGACTGTGTTTTCAGGACATGTTTTCAGATACAAACATCACTCTCCTACCCTAGCGGTTGGCAACCTTGAATGTACCTTAGCCACACGGCCAAAAATGAGAAGCCTCAGGCACGTAGACAAGTTACAGTGGGGTGACAAGTTGCCATGTGTCAGCTGCCCTGCAATGGCTGTCTGCACCAACGTTGTTAGATGTCTGCAAGGAAAGACTTGTGACTCTGTGATTTGCTTTTGCCACAGAGTGAGCGTGTCCACAGCTACTGCACATCAGCTGACGGAGGTCATTTCTTTTCCACTTTCATCCTGCCTGAGCCCGTAGTATTTTGCTGGTTGATTTGACAGGCCATGTGTAGACACAGCCTATGGATGGCTGGAAGCTTGTTTCTATAATTTCCCACTTCCCTCCTGTCTGAAGGACAGCCTGGCAGCGTGCACGCAGACGTGGGTCTGTCAGACGCTGGTTGGCAGAGAGCCTAGGGAAGCACCCATGGAGTGGGAAGAAAACATTGTCTGTGATTTAGTGGTTGGGCTGGGGAAGATGGGGGTATAGAGATAAAAATTATGCATATGCTTCTCAAGTGCAGTGGGGACGATGCGGGTTCACAGAAGCTGGAAGATAATAGCTGATGAAGTGATTGCAGTTCTGAGGGTTCTGACTCAATACAAGAGAAAAAGCTGTCATATCAAACAGGACCCTCATCTCACTCCCAATAAAAGCATAAAGATATTGGGGAGGGAAAGGACAACAAACCCTGCTTGTCCTCTTTTTATTTTTCTTTTTCCTTTTCTTGATACAGTAAAATAGGAAATTTAGAAGCACTGAGAACAAAGCGTGAATTCACTTCAAGACTAAAGTTCAAAATTATTTTACTGCTCTTTCTACAGCTACTTAGTGTTTCAAATTAGCTTATTTCAAAGCTTACAGTATTACCTAGTTACGGTTCCTGTATATTTAGAGCGTGTGCACCATATATATCTAGTTAATGCTTTCAGTAATAAGGAAATAAATTGTTTCAGCAAGAAAATAACTATTGCAGACATTTGCTTACATTATAAAAATGTTTGGGTCAGAGAAGAACTCCCCCAGGGAGTTTACAGAGATTACAGATCTCCAAAGAAAACCAGAGACGTAAACAGAAACATGCATTACATTTTTATTTATCCTGGTAACCAGCATGAGAGTTCAACAAATCTGCACTGAATGACATCCAGCTCAAGGTCCAGCATTTTGCATTTATTATTTAGCTGTTTGGATGAAAGCGTTGGCTTTTTTTCACTGTAATGTTTTGAGTGATTTGGACATGCCTTTCAGAAATGAATCTGTCCTGCTTCCTTAAAAATGCTGGACCTTGCTGGCAGGTCACATGGATTTCAACAGAAATGCGGGCACTGTCTTACTTAAGTCGACTACCTACAACAGCAGAGATGAAACATAGCGAAGCCCCATGGGGACAATATACGGGGAAAGGCGCACACTCCAGAATTTGCTGTATTATTTATAAAATGTGATCACTTTAAATAGGCTGTCTCTGTAGCAGCTCACAGATCTTCTGTATTTCTGAGATTTAGGTTGTTTTCTTTTGTTTGTTTGTTTGGGGTTTTTGTCTCCTGGTTTCTCACAATAAGAATTGGAGTTTTCTGTTTGTTTGCCTGCCTTCCCCTAGCACCAACAAAATTTCTGGAATTGGCATTGGCACTCTGGATGCCTAAAGAAGCAATTTTTCAAATTGAGCTATGCACAATTTAATTTCTCTTGGGATCTTAAGAATCACAGTATCTTTCAAGCATAAGGTACAAAGCTTCCTTTTAGAAAGAAATATTCAATTTTTACATGTCTGCCTTATTCCCCTGCTAAAGAGAAGATCTCAAATTCTCAAAGCAGCAAAGGCAGAGGCAGCTACTTAGTTATCTGAATTTGTATATCATCATTGTTTATTATTTATATCCTGGTGGCATTGTATTATACACGGTGCAATATAGATGAAGACAGTCCTTTCTGCATCATACAGATTACAGTCATAACTGTAGCTGATAAGGAAGGGGAGGATGGTCTTAATCTTTCTGCCTCAGTTCATCACCTTTAAAATAATGGTATTTGGGCTCAGAATTCTTGATCATGTATTTACCATAGAAAATAATGATAGGTACACACTTAAATAGCCAGAGATTTATAGAGACTTCACTAGAGACATAATTTCAGCACTTTCAGCTTCAATTCTGTATGTGGAAGCCCCAGCAAACATGTTACAAACAAGGGCTGCATGTTCCTGTGAATCCTAATGGTCCAAAGACAGAGGGCAAATAAGACAACACCAATTTATTATGAAATAAAACAAACAAAAACTCACCCTATATCATGCAGGCTATTGTCATGAGTTTTATATGTGTAAGTCATGGTTTCAAACATTTGGGGCTGCAGCCTTTGCAACAGTCACATCACTAACAGCCGCTGCAATGTGTCAAGATGCAGACCTTCCTTCCTTAAAATCTGTACATTTAAAAGTATGAATCAGCAAAATTCTCACCTCTTCCTTTTACTGTTAGAGAATGGATAAACAAACTACCAATGTAACCTGAAACAATAGACAATAAATACCCAGCGAACATTGAATTTATTGGTTTCTGGTTTACAGGCTCTTGCATTGGGCTCCCACTAGCAGGAGGCTCAGATATGCCAAGCATAATTAAAAATGTTATTTGAAAATACAAATCATAGTTCATTTATGGTGAGAGTTGTTTGCTTCTTACCCCTCAGGAATTTTCACTTGATTGGCTGAACAAAAGAGGAACATTTCTTCATTTTAGGACTTGGATGTGTTTTCTTCATAATCCCCTTTTCTCCTCACTTTTCCCTTTTTATCTTTGCTACGTAACACTATGTCTCATGGGTTGCTGTTTAGTTCAGAGGAGACAGGCGCACTTTGCTCCAAAACACGCCACCACTAGGAAAAGCCACAGAAGCACTAACTGTGGGGAAGAAAAAGGAACTACAACTTAGAGTTAAGCTGTGTAATGAATCTCCATGTGAAATATTTATAGAAATAATTAAACATTAAAACAGAAGACTGAAAGCCGCCAGCTCGATGACTCAGCAGGGTCCTATTGCAAGAGGCCAATAGCGAGTAAGGGTAACCTCCCTGACCACCTAAACCAGAGGTTACCTTTGCTGCCTCTTTGCTATCCTAATACATCTCAAGAATTCACAGGGTAAAATCTGTATGAAAGCTTATTTCTCCCTCCTGTCAGAACATTCTCAGATTCTACCCTTCCTATGTAACAAAGTCTTCCCTCACCACACCACTATGGCCTTAAATTCCTCAAGAGTGAGCTCTGCTCTTTAGTCTAGCTGGGCATATCTAATATACAGCTACATGTGCCCAACTAATGAGCAGGTTTATAAAAACCTGCTGCACTTTTATCTCATCCCTCCTCACACACACCACCAGTTTGCTGGCTCATCTGTTTGGGGTTTTTTTTCCCCACATCCATCTGTTGTGCCTTCCACTGTCTTCACTGGTAAGCTCTGTGCTACATCTTTGTATAGTAACTAGCACAAAATGACACCCGCCAGCACTGAGGTATTAACGAAGTTAGCAGTAAAGTGATAATAACAGGTTCTCAGCCTAGTACAATTTTCACCTGAATCAGCTGAACTCACTTACCTAAAGGAAACAAAGGCTGCTACTCCAGCTTTTTATGTATTCAGGATTTTTATTTATGGCACAATTAACCATTTTTACCACTACAGACAGTGCTGAATGGTTTTATTTGCAGAGCAATCCATCTTTCCTGCAGTAATTCAGTAAAGCACTGACCTCTTGGTAGGTAACAACAGACGGGCTTGCTTTTGCTTTGTAGTAGTGACAGCTCCCTGCAATGCTGTAATAAGCATGCTGTGACAACCAGTAATGACAACAGCCAGAAGACAATCTGAAAAACACTACAGTAATGTTGAAGTGAACAAAATATTTAACCCTGTAATATCCCTGCAGAGAACACAGCATTGAACCTACATCCAGCTGCTCGCCGCAAGCAGGACCCCACGCAGCTGCACAGGGTGGGACTGGGACAATGCCTGCTTTCGGTGTCCAGAATATCGCCGGAAGAGAACTGTGTATGAAGACTGGAGATTTTGGTTCTTTGTCTAGCAAGCAGAAGAGTGTCCCTTGTACGCCACACACGATGGTATGTCTACACAGATATATATTTAAATATGTCCACACAGGTAACTATGTTAGCATAAAATAACTGGGGAACTACCTGCCTTTGCTAGATCTCTCCCGGTCAAGTGTGCATCATACAGCCAAGGTGTCAAGTAAGCAAGCAGAGTATTTGTAGCCCCTTCCTTTTATCTAAAGGAGCTTAAGCAATTAGTATTTTCTTTCTTTTACGCTTCCATGTTACATTTGCAGGAAGGAAATTCTCCCTCCCTGTGGCTGGAAGTCTTTGATTTATGGAGGAAGTAACCATTTCTCTTAACTTTGACCTCAATTCTAAAGCAATCTGACTGTTTGGACAGGGGTTGAAAAAGGCTAGTGAGGAAGACACAGCAGCTTCCTAGAACCTGTGTCTGTCCAAGCGTTTCACTCAGCATTGGCTGTTGGCACAGCCAACTAAATCCCAATTACTTACTCCCTTACCAGCTCAAGAATGTATCCTACAAAAGCTGCATAATCAGGAAAATAACCATGACTGCTATGTTTAATCTCGCCATCTTGTACATGCCCATCCAAGGCACTGAATCCCAACAACCTTAAAAATAAAAAATACTCATTGGTTGCTGGGTTTGATTTCTAGGGCAGAACTCCACAGGGGACCGGCTCAAAACAGAATAAAGAGAGGGGATGAAACAAAGTGCCTCCAGACTCCAAGGAATGGGTTAATTTTTCCTTACAGCAATGTTGTGATACGTGCTTACATTTTTCATACAGAGCTATTGGTAGTTTTTGAAGTTCAGTTAACATCTTGACATCTCTGGATCAGTACTGCAGAACAAGAGAAGCTAGGTGGGTCAGGGTCCTCCCTCAAAGTCCTGGCTGTTTCAAAAAAAAAAAAAAAACATAGCTAGTTACAAAGAAATTGAATGCTCCCTTCATGAAATGTTGCAGTACAGACCATTTCCTTTTGATCAGTGAGGACATACAGCCTTTTAATACTTTCTCATTCATTCCATCCTGTTTGTATCACAGATTTCTACTACTTTTCTTATGAACCATGGCTCTAACTTAAACTTAAGTTTTTCAGAACTTCTTTCATTCTAATTGTAAAGACGAAAGAGCAGATCGCTCCATAAGAAAATGCACATGAAATAAAATGTGTTTTCCTTGAGTCACACAGCTTGTTCCACAGAAAAAGTAGCTAAATGCTTCTGACACTGCCAATAGGTGCCTAATACAAAAGAAAGTACACAAAAGAGAAGTAACCAGCCCTACAAACTACTGGCACAGATGCAAGTATTACTCTGTGCAGGTATCCAAAATGCAACACTAGGGTCAAATCCACATTTGCCTACAGCTTTGATAAAGTTACAACAGGAATGCTTTTGTCTCATCTGCTTTTTTTAATTAGTGTCACATCCACTACCAAGCTGCAGCAATACTGACATTCCAGGAAACAATGTCCGGTTCTTGCTAATCAGAAAGAGAATTGTAAATCTTGCAAGGAGAAACTGGTTTCAATTTGTGCCTTCGGGAGTCTGATATTGAAATACTGGCCTTAAATATCTGCTCCATGGGGAGCTACCGTTGCACAGGAATCCTAAACTTATCAGTTGTTGAGCTGCATTAAGACAAAAAGAGCAAGGAGTGACATTATGCTAACTGACATAGCACTGGGAATGCCACACCATATACAGGAGTGCACTTACCCATGAAGCACACAACACCGATATTCATCCCCTACACACAGCCTGTACTATTCACTTGGAGGAAGAACCAGCTTCAGACAGCCCAGCTTTGCCACAGATCCACTTCCACATCCACACAGAGAAAGTTATATGGAACACCAACACAGACCATTAGAGAGACTTGTGAGGTTACCATCAGTTTTGCCACTTCATGCATTATTTTCCTTGGCTATGATGATATACTGAGACGTTTCATTGAGTCATCTTCCATGCAGTCTCTTACCAAAAAAAAAAAGAGATCAGATAAACTTCGGAAAATTTTCTGAAGCTTAACACACTGTTTGATTAGGGAGCTTCCTATCCTGGTTAAAAGGTGACATGAGGTCATCATGATCCATTCAGTCTGCCTGTGTTTTACTATATTCACTGCTGGAAATGTCACTCCAGAACACAGATGCCCCTTCAAAGTCCACAGTCACAAACAAAACCTCCATACTGTATTTAGCATGTCTCAAATCCCACTTTGCTGCAGTCCCTCATACTGGAACTCTTCACAGAGATGGCTGTAAGATTAATAGCTGAATATTTTTTTAAGGTGCAGTAGCACAGTGTAAGTGTCTGTCCTTTCTTTAGAAGTCTCAGTAAAATATATACAATTCATTTTGGATTTTAAATAACCCTGTAAAAATCTTTCCTGTATCAATATGTAAAAATGGATATTTCCTATATTCTGTATGTAAAAATCTTCCTAATATCAGATTGTACCAAACATACCTTTGGTAAAACGCAAAAGTACAAGGAAGTCTCAACTGGAAAGAGATAGAAGCTCTCCTTTTTCCAAGAGATAAATCTTATATTCATATAACTTCTATTATGATTCATTAATATCTCATAATTATTAACATCATTGTGGTAGCTACCTGAGGCATGGTAATGATGCTGTGTCCACTTCAGAGAGGAGGAGCCAAAACACTGAAAGACTGAGGTTCACTTCATTGGACTTTAAGTCACTTTGTCTAAAACAGTAACCTGGGCTCTGTCCATCATGAAGAGAAAGAAAAGCAAGCACTTTCAAAGGGTGACAGGTCCTTCCTAAAATAAGTAAATTAAAATTACTCTCAGGGATTATTTAACCCTGAACTACATACAGAGTGAAACTGGATGGCTGGAGAATACAAGACACTAACTTTGTTTCCACGCATGGGGACTTAATTAGATTATAAAGAAAGCATGCAGCAAAACATGATTTTGAACTGATATTTCTCAAAAGGCAAGCCCACATCTTAACCACTGAGTAACACAAAATAATGGGCAACACACTAAAACAGGTGTTTGCTAAACATTTCCTTTGATGTATGTGATGAAATAAGTTTAATCTATCACTAATTCTATAACACGGCTATTATAGATGCTGACCAAAGTATCTTGTTTGAAAGTGCTTGATAGGTACAATGATGTATGAGAAAATTATCACATATAAAAATAGTAAAACTAACGACAAGGTTGAATACTATAAACAACTACAAACAACAAGATGGATCATGCAGCTGGTTTTTTCTCCTGAATACACTAGAACAGAAAATGAAAAAGTAAGGTAAAAAAACAGCCTGGAATTTTAGACTAAAAAGTATCAATCAACTAATATTGCATATTTAAGGAACCATCTGGTTTGTTTGTTAAACATAATTTTACTTGTTTTCCTTTACTTTGCTTCTATTTCCATAAAATATTCCCCTATCACAAATTTTTCCTGGAGCTTCTGCATGATTTGTGGCAGCTTTCAAGTAACATAAGGGCAGGAGAAAGTGAGCTATCGTCCAAAGAGAAAGGAGAGAATGAAGCCGCAAGAGCACAGTTGGGTTTTAACTGTGTTACAGTCATCTTATAAAATTCCCATCAGTTTGGCTAGTTACACTGTCATTTTTCCATACTATTGTTTTTCCAGAAGAAATGAAGTGTGATACTGTGGATTGTGTTCAAAATCAACTGCTATCGCTGATTTCAGTGGAGTCATTTGGAGTGTAAAGCTAGTGCAGAATTTCGGTCTGTCTTGTATAGCTAAATGAAAACAGGTGTTTAGAACAGACAGAACTGGGGTGGCCAAACCATAGGTCTATTCAAACTAGTATTAAATGTATTCCACATTTTGGAAACCAAGTTGCAGCCAAAGTGTTTTGGGTTTAACGTAGTGAGTGGTTTTATTTATTTCACTTTTGCAACGGTTTGACAACATCCAAGGTAATCAATCATGAATTTCAGATAAAGTTCTGGTTTCTGCTGGGCTTGGTTTTGTATGCTGTGGTACAGCTGAGAAATCTATGAGGAAGATTCTTTTCTTTCTTTTCCAAACCTGGCCGGTTTTCAACATTTGTATTCATTCTGAAATAAATTCAGATTGACTCATTTCTAATTAGCCTGCTCATATATCTACTAATTTAAAGAGGAACTGAAATGCTTTAAAATAAATATATTCCAAACATTGCTTAACTCTGGTAACCATAGTTTACATACTGCACAGGCAATGAAATGTCAAAGCACTGAAAAAAAAAGACCAAAGAAGTCATTCTGTGGAGGCTGTTTCCACACACACACACACACACGCACACACAAAAAGTAATAGCAGAGTGCTCCTATCGTTTAGATGAGTAGTTCAGGCAGCTTGTCAATACACAGGCCATACAATCTCTTGCGCTTGTTTTTACAAGATGGGAAGCCATACAAGAATATTTAGGTCAAATAAATAATATATATCTCATAAATAGTAAAAGTCAGTGGGTACGTCCTTGGAGGTTTCTCTTTAGTTGACAGCATTTGTTTCCTGAAAATGGATGCAAGTGTGCTTTAACCATTTATATCAAGAGTACCGTTCTTGTTCTTTCACATACATATCCAGAAGGATGCACTTAGCAAAAGACTAACCAAACAAAAAACTGGAAAAATAAAAATCAAGGAAACGCATTCCAGATATAAATGAAAATATACTCGTTCAGTTACTGGTTGTTAGATCTCTTTCTCTCTTAAGTAGGGCTCTTATCAACACTTGCCTACTGAGTGGTGCAGAATTTTCCTCTTTCATTCGCCACAGATCCGAACTGATCTTGAAACAAAGACTAAACCAGATTCATCACTTACAGAAGAATACTCAGAAAGCATGGCCAGTTGGGAATCAAAATGCAGACAGAGGTGGAACCATCCAGCAGCCTGAGTCCAACAACTGCACATTCCAGTTCCTATTGTACATGTGTTTATTGCTTCTTCACATCATACCATATACCATGCATTTTCCTATTCATTATCAGCCACCTACTATCAGGGATGACCATGTGCTTTCTAACCGACTGCTTTGCTTAATAATGCACTTACTATATCTTCTTGTCTCACTTACTACACTTGTCACATTTCCAAGCACCCATTTTATGCAGCTAATTACAGTCATAACTGGGGTGCCTTTCAGACCAACATACATACCTCATGGTTGACGGATGGTGGATCCAGAGCTCCCTGTCCTGTGTGTACTCAGCAAACAGATAAAACCACAGCCTAACCATTTTTGAAACCTGTCGTAGGTCAATATTGCATCGGTATGTCACTGAGAACTGGCTTGTCCTACATCAAGAGAAGCTAATTAATTGTTCTCAACCTATTTTATCCCAAATTTCCCCAAAAGCTTCTCTGATACCAAAAGATTTCAGACAAAATATTACAAAGATTATAATCCCCAAGACATGTATTCTTCTGCAACATGCCTATCTGAATTTTAAGAGTGTTATGACAAGCAGCGGCAATAACAACTTCAAGGTCCTGTCACTGGCTTCATCACTCAGGATGGATACAGATGTGTCTGCAGCTCAGAGTTTTCCAGTTTCTGTATCACAGAATCATAAAATGGTTTAGGTTGGAAGGGACCTTAAAGATCACCTAGTTCCAACCCCCTGCCATGGGCAGGGACACCTCCCACTAGACCAGGTTGCTCAAAGCACCAACCAACCTAGCCTTGAACACCCCCAGTGATGGGGCATGATGGGGCATCCACTTCTCTGGACAACCTGTCCTCTGCCTCACCACCGTCATAAAATTGAGAGTGAAAAATTTCTTCCCGATATCCAGTCTAAAACTACCCTCTTCCAGTCTGAAGCTATTACCACTCATCCTATCACGACATGCCCTTGTAAAAAGTCCCTCTGCAGCTTTCTTGTAGGCCATCGTCAGATACTGGAAAGCTGCTATAAGGTGTTCCTGGAGCCTTCTCTTCAGGCTGAACAACCCCAACTCTCTCATCCTGTCTTCACAGCAGAGGTGCTCTAACCCTCTGATCATCTTCATGGCCCTCCTCTGGACCCACTCCAACAGATCCATGTCCTTATGTTGGGGGATCCAGATCTGGACACAGTACTCTCATGAGAGCAGAGCAGAGGGGCAGAATCACCTCCCTCGACCTTCTGGCCACATTTCTTTTGATGCAGCTCAGGATATGGTTGGCTTTCTGGGCTGCAAGTGCACACTGCCAGATCATGTTGAGCTTCTCATCCACCAACACCCTCAAGTCCCTCTCCTCAGGGCTGCTCTCAATCCATTCTCCACCCAGCCTGTCTTTGTGGGATTGCCCTGACCCACAACTTGCCCTGCTTAGCACACAAGGTAATAATGGAAAAACAGGCTGGTCTCAAGCTGACAATGAATATCCATAGAATTACTCAAAAACATCTATAAATACTTAAGCTAGAATGCCTACAGTTCATGGTTTGGAGCATTTCTGCTACAGGAACATTACAGTTGCAAGGACATAAGCAAAGGTACATTTACTTTTTTCATACAATAGCCAATATACAGGAATTCAGAAACTTCTCATGTTGTGGGTGGTCAGCATTGTACTTCATCTGGACACTTAGCTATTTTCTGTCCTGTTTCATGCGCTATAAACCATCACTGTGACACAGAGACTTAGAAAGAAAAAGATGGAAAGAAGAAATGTATCAGTCATTGCCTCCATAAATGAGGACAGAGGGTTATTATAGCTTCTGTTCAGGCCATTTCTGTTGTGGTTACTGGCACGTATAGCAGTTCTCCTGGGATCAGCTGAAACCTAAGGGGTTGTAGCAGCCTTTGTAGCAAGAATGTTAAAAACAGAGCTAAACAAACTGACAAAGATACAAAAAGCAAGGCTAGATTCTTCACTGTTGTGAATGATTTTGTTACAGAGTGTTAAGCTATCAGTACAGACTAATTTTACACAAAGGCACTGGAACAGCATTACTCTAGATTCAGAAGTGGCACTTTCCCCAGGGAAAGCTCCCAGGAGAAGCACTTCTGACGGCTGACGGCTTTTGTCCCACCCCCCTTCCCTCTCAACCCTGGGAAGGAGTGCTATATTTCTACCCCTGCCAGAGAGAGAAAAATGAGAGAAAAATCATTCTCCTAGGCTTGAAATCCCCAAATGCTTTTAGTGGTTGTGATTTCCCCAGTGAGCAATTTTTAACAGAATGAGCAGATAAAATTACACCGCAAACCATCAGACTGAAGGATAGAACCTCCATCATAATCAAGCATCATTCTCACAACTGCTTCATCTCAGGAATTCCTTGAATATTCATTCCTCCTAAAGGCAAGGGACAGAGATCTCTGAAGGACCCTAAATACATCCTGTATGCAAGAACTCTGTCTATGCTTTATTGTAATAGAAGCATAGATTATATTTACTGGGCATATATTTACTGTTCCATTAGGGCAAGCCAAGGCAGCCCTGTGTTCTCAGCTACAGGATGTACAATTGTATGTGTGTACAGCAGCTGTACAGCTGCGCTGTTTACACTGTCACTGTGTCAGCCCCGGGTTCCCTACCAAAACTGTGGAATAATTAAATACCAGTCAGACATTGAACCCAAATATGTAGAAGTGACATTGAGCAGTTACAGATTTATAGTCGTGTAAATGAAATCATGATGAACCACCAGTTCTGCTCATCATCCTTTTTCTCCACATCCCAAATCCTTCTTTCTAGTGCTGTTTTTTATTCATATGACTGCTGTGAGTAATGATTGCTCTTATAAATCTTCACAGGTTCAGATACTTAATCACACACCTCCTGCATCTATGACCAGGGTAGGAGCCCTATAGACCTGACTTTTTAAGGCCAGCTTTCAATTATCAGCTCTATGGTTGCATATTTTACCACCCCTCTTTCCTTCACAGTTTCTAAATGTCAGATGTATAAAGCACTTGACATTTAGGGAAACGCCAGCATTATAACAACTCCCCCAAGTTATGACCATGCACTAATTTTTAGACAACACATGCTAATAAGCATGTGTAATTTTCAAGCCTTAATTTCAACCCTAATATAGATAATGTAAAATTACCAATTTAAAGCATTTTAAAATTTACATGAGGACTGTTGCTACTATAAAAAAATTGAATTATGAGCATGATCACTGAACCAAAAATATGAGTGAGTATATAATTAGCATGTGTGCATATAAATGCCACTGAAAGAGCTGACACTGGTTACAAATAATTGAGTAGTGAATAGATATGTGCTCTGTGAACTTCAGAAGTCTGTAACTCAAAATCACTCTCATTACAGAGACTGGTCATCTTAGCTGAAAATATTTCTATGGATGAATGAGCCATGAAAATTAATCACTTTTATGGCCAAAGAAAGAGGTTGTTCTGGGTCACTGTCCAGATAGTAAAATATTAGAAGCCTGTGATCTAGTTTATAATCCATCATAGGCTATAGTTAGCCCTACAGATATGAAAAATCATTTTCTTGCTCCTCCTGAAACAGAAATTGCTCTAAAGACCACTGCAGCTCATAGAGTTTAAAAGCCAGGCCCAACAATTTGATTAATAGTTGTCTGTAAATTAGAAAACTTTTGAATAAATTGTGTATTAATATTTGAGATGGGCATCCCAAAAGAAAATGGCATCAACAAACCTAGCTCTTAAAATTTCAGCAATTTCTTAAAATTTCTTAAAATTGTATTGCTGCAATCACATAGAAATCCAGTACAAGTTAATCATGATCATTATGATTAACATTACAATTTTTCTAAAATACTTGAGTCCAGCAGTTTATTCCATGGGTATGCAGTTCTTCAGCAAACTTCAGTGGATTTTTTATAGTGCAGGAAGGCCAAAGTTAATGTATAAAGGGGACAGCAGAAATTAGCATGTAAACCAAAATCAAATCAAAAGGCTGTTAGCAAATGTGCCTGTAACTGTTTTGCTCCCAGAGACATGAAAAGAAAAATTAACGTCAAGTAATATATCCAATCATTTCCTTGTATAAATGAAAATTTCAATCATGTTTAACACATAAAATATATAAAAACACATAAAAAAAACTTGGCAGATAAAATTTTACTGTCTTTACTTGTAACATACACGATGCACTAAGCAAACTTCACTATGAATACATCCCTAATCACTGCATTTTTAGGCCTGTGCTAAAGCTATTACTGCGATTCCATGACTTTAAACAAAAAAAAACCCCACAAATTATTTCCTTCTCAACCCCAAAAAGTTACTAGCAATATCTTACAATTTTTTTTACCACTTGGAACAGTGACAAAGAATATTTGCAAGCACTGAAAGAAACCTAGCAACATTTACTTCTTTACCATGCTAAAAAGCAATATAATACTGCCTATTACAATTTTTTTTATTATTATTTTTATTACCTTTTTTCAATATTTAACTCTAGTGAAATTTCAATTCATACATTTGTTGCCCAGAGAGACAGTGGAATCTTCATCTCTGGAGATACTCAAACGGGACACAGCTCTGGGTGACCAGCTGTATCACTGGACCTGCTTTGAGCCAGGGTTTAGTCTAGAGACCTCTGGAGGACCCTTCAAGCCATTTGGATACTGTGACTGATTTCAGGGTTTCTAACCTTTTAGATTCTCTGACAAATTATTGCCATTAACAAGTCACCAAACGTCTGTGTAGTTGCCCATGCAATCAGTCATGGGACCATGAAAAATGCAAGATGATGACATTTAATTCTTTTTGATCATAAGCTAAATTAAGTCACATACATAACTTCTCATCTGGGTCTAAGAACAGGGATATGGGCAGTTAGTGCATCTCAGCTAACAAGCAGGAACTTGATAAACTACTGTTGCTTGATCATGGTTCTCTCCTCTCATAGACTGTTGAGAACAAGGACAACAGAAGAAACACCAGTAATGAACAGCCAAACAAGATGAAATAAAATTTCATGCATAGTATTTTAAAAGTGAAATTAAGTTAGGGATTCAAACATGAGGGAGTTATGGGCAGAGCACCAATGAAAAGTACATTAGTAACTTTATTCTATTACTTTTAGTTTTACAGAAGAGTGGAAGTGAACATAAGATCAGTCAATAGGAAGCACAGCTTCTCCTTGTTACCGCACCTCTGCCTTTGAAAGGGAATTCTGGAAGTAATCAAAAAGTTAAAAGCCCATGTGATGATGTTTGATTATTTGTCACTGGGATCATGCTCTGCTATCAAATGTATAGCACCATCAATAAGAGTTTTGTCTGTGAATTAATTTGGCCTGTAGTAGCCAAATGTGAAGATGCTGCCTAGACTGTTAGGTAATAAAAGCAGTCAGAGGAGCGGGAGGATTCTGAAGAGGCCAATTCATTAGACGTCACATTAATTATGTGAAAAATACAGAAAAGGCTCATTAATTACCTCTGTTTTATAGAAAATAAGAACAGTTTTGGAAGCATGATACACCAAAGTAAAACATAACAAGTATATTCAGCCATTTATATGGCAGGTATGGAACAAAATAGCACTCAGGGCACCAAGATCAAATAGAACTCAGGAATCCTTGAGATTCATAGCATTTAGGACCAAAAGGTATCTTTGGATCAACAAGCCTGACCTCTGTAAGACTTGGTCTAATAATTCATCTTACATTTGAATAAATCAGTCAACAGCACTAACAAGTCATTTGAAAGGGGATAATGAGGTGGTAGCATAGATGTTTCATGGGAGGCATTTTCCAAGTGCCAAAGGGAGCACAGGAGACTATATATAATTAATAGGTAGCAGAGGCTGCCTCCAGAAGCTCATCAGAGGTGATGAACACTTCTCAATACTAAATTTAATGTTTCCTGCAGGGTTTTGGAAGAGAAAATGAGCCTTTCATATTTGAAGTTTGAGAGGCAAGAGTCAGTGGAGGGTTGTTAAGACAGGATTAAATTGTTCAAAGCACCGCTCTAGGAAAGGGACTTCTGCAAGCAGCATTCTGGGTGGATACCAGCTGTAGAAGGCTGCATTTGTTGAGCTTAGATAGAATCAAGCTTCAGCAATGAGGGACTAGGCAAGACCTATCACCATGCAGGTGGTAAAGAAAGGCAATATTATAATCTAAAGGGCATAGATTGAGTCTGAATACAAGGAGACAAATAGGTCTGAGGTGGACAATAATCACTGAAAAATAGGTAGGATGATGACTAGATACCAAAACGGTAAGTAACCGGGAAAATCAAGTAAGGAGGGGAGACTAGCAGTGTCAATCTAGGGCAGATTTATATCACTACTAAATGTGCTCCCTTTTAATAAAGTGGATTGCAAAGCTTCTGCTCGTGTCCAGAATTCTTTCCTTCACTCATGCAGTCCCTAATAAATACATACATATTTTTTTTTTTCTTCTTTTCAAGATGACTGGATGAAATAGAGCACAAATTTTGCCTTATCTTTATTGTGGTGTCTTGACATAAAACTTAAAAGCAGTTCTGCTACTGCTGCTCTATAAACATGGTCATATATGGTACCCATTGCTGGTATGGCAATAAAATTATTAATATTTAAGATTTGAGAGGTCTGGCTAATAAGTTTAACTAACTAAAAGATCATTCCTTTCAAGCAAAAGCTAACTGTAATTGTTTCCAGCTCCCCAATTCCCCACATCAGTAACTATGATCACAGTTAATAAAGCTTCTGTCTGACCTGTCCTAAATCGCACTTGTGTTACTACTCACTTGGAGTCCCCAGATCTCTGACACTGGTATTAGCAAATAAGCAATTCAGAAAGGTTCTGTCATTTGGAGCGTAGCAGCAAACTTTTTACTTCCAGTGGATTTGTCCCAAAAAAAAAAATCTAACTTTCATTTGATTACATGGATTAAAGCGGAGCATCACTTTTATACATGTGATAATTCTGCGAAATACATGTTGGATCCATGAAGAATTTCTGAGATATTTTCCTCTTTGACACAAAACAGGAAGTCAAACTCTTCCATTCAATGGATTCTGCCACCAACCAAGCTCACAGTTTAACCCCTTTCAATGAACATCACGTGTAATACAAAGCAGCCATCAGAGAATAAATCTAATGCTTCCGCATGAGCAGCGCATCTTGTTGGATGACCCCTTCATCCAACCTCCTCACACAGCTAATGTTTTGCATGTCATGCACTGTAATACATTTCACTTGGGTAATTTTTTGATCACATTTGTGAGCTTACAAAGTTTCAGGGATACCATGCTCAGATCATAAATGTGTGTAGCTCCTATTTCTTTCTTTTGCAGCCTGATCATCATAGGGCTTGTACAGTTTGTTAAGACACCATGAGAGCATTGCCTACAACAGCTGCCAGTTTCTACATTCAAATGTGACAACATATCTTTAAGCATTGTTACCACAATTTCCACCAAGGTGCAAGCATGAACATTTAAATCATCATTTATATGTCGCAGCAATATAGTCACTTGCCCTTCTGTCAGAGAAGTTCATCATCTCATCTATTATAACTGAACACACTTTCCAGAAATGTTTTCAGAAATACTCCCCATGCTTTTAAGAGCCATGATGTCCATTATCTAATTTAAAATAAGTAGAATTATCAACATGCCTTGAATCACTTTCAGCTGTGGGGTATTACTTTGCTGGCAAACAGAGCAACCAAATATAGATGCAAGCCAGCCTTTCTACTTAAGCAAGGTCAATATAATGGTTTGTAGTACAAACTTTTCCCAGGATAACATACATCTTTTAGTATTTGTATTACACTTGTCTTGTTTTCTGTTCTAAGAACTCTGAGAGGTGAGTGCATTGCCAATGTCCTCTGGGGTCCTTTGAAGAACTTCAAGTACTTTGTGGTGGCCTAAAGAAGCTCAGTGACTCCCCCAGTCGTCTCATGCTTTATTCCCAATGAGTAAATGAAGACTGTCATGAAAGCACTTTTTTTAGATGTAATCAAAAAATAACGAAAAGCTGCACAAAAGTAGAAACAAAGTGCACTGTCCTCAGTTCCAGAACGATCCAGCCATGATAAATCACCCAAAAAAGAAGAGAAAAAAGTTATGTAAAGTACACATGCAGAAGTGAATCAGTACGTTGCGTTAAAGGAAGCAGAAAAGAGACACAGCACCTACCAAAACAAGCATGAGATGTATATGCAGGGAAACACCTCCCCAGGACAGACGATTTTGAAGACCCTGAATACTGTGCTGTTTATCAGACAGGAAAGAAAGGATCCCACTGGCAGAGGACAACTCCTCAGAGCAGCCTTGGCTACTGAGAGCATCTGGCACCCAAGAGAAAAGGAATAGTTTTTAAACATCTAAGACCATCAGAGTATCATGTTCTTTTTACCTGAAGAAAACAAACTGTGAGTTATAAGAAATTTTTCTTTGCTATAATAACCTGCAAAAAGGAAAAAAATCAATTGCTATTACTTTTGAGTAAGGTTTTTATTCTGGCTTGTGCCTGTGCAGAACTTGTATTTGATAAGGGCATCTTCCAAAAAGGTATTAAGAGGAAATGGAACCATTACTTGTACTGGATGTGTTGTTCCAGTGCTTAATTACCTTGTTATTAAATGTTTGAGCTTAATTTTGAATATGGACTTCTCTAACTTTAGCTTCCAGACACTACACCCTTTTCTGTTAGATTCACAAGCCATGTGAAAGCCTGGTGAAAGTATGCTGTAATCCAGTCATCTCTTTATCTTCTTTTAGACTAACTGAACAGAGTGACTTCTATAAATCCTTCACAAGGAGACCTTTTCTCAGGTCTTCAGTATAATTTCTGTGACTCTTTCCTGCATTGTCTCTCCTTTCTCAGAACCTTTTTAAAACATGCAGGCCTGAACTATATCCAGCTTTCAAATATTGATCTCACCGGTTCCCTGTCCAGAAGCGATGTTACCTCCCCATTTATGTCCATGGTTCTCCTTATATCACAGCAGCTGTCTTTGTTACAGCTCTGCACAGAGCATTCATACACAACCAACTACTTCCTGTGTACAGTGAATGCTTTCCAGTACTGAGTTTCCCATGTACATCATCTCTTCTTAGAAATACAGTTACGCATTTAGCTGCATGTATTAAAAAACAAGTTCTCTGAACAAGCTGTGTGACCAAATCCTCCCTTCTCAGTGCCCTGCCTTCCCCTTCATTTACCATTACACCCAACTTTATAACATGTCCATTCTTTGCCAGTGGTCTGTGGGTTATTGAATGACTGCAAGTTTGGCACAGGGTCTGTTAGAAGCTAGTGTTTTAAGAGGTTGTAGCTAAACAGGTATTAATCTCCTTCACAAGTATTTTAATGAAAATTGGCACCTATGTTATAATGACATGTGATAAGACAAGTGCCTTTCAAAAATCTGTTGCATCTGCGGAGGAACAGAATATATCTTCCCATTGTAATAACATCACATCTATGTGACAAGACTTATTTTCTATTAAATTGATATAGATTGGCAAGTATTCTTTTATTCTCCATTTCCTTTCTTTCTTTCCTTCAGAAATGGACAAAGGACTCATTTGGGATAAAGGAGTAAACCCAAAGCATTCTCTATATAACCCTTACTTTAGTTAAGCTCCTAATTGTTTTCAGCTTGCCTAGCAATTCAGAAAAAAAAAAAAATGAGTGAAGACTTCAACACTTGGATCACCAATGGGAGGAAAAAAACAAGTAAAAAAAACAGGTAAAATGAGCTGTGCAGTGCCCAGGGTATTCCAGTTCAAAGATTATGAAACGTCAGTAATAACTGCACAATTTTGTGCATGGACAGAGTTTGGCTCATTACATGGTCTGAGCATCTAAATGACACTCATTTAACACTGAAGATTAAATCAACATGAAGGTAGCTCCCTGTCAAAATAAAAAATATTGGCAAAGAGGAAGGAATAAACAAGTCACAAACACATTTACAGAACCTCAAGTCACTTCTCACTTTGCAGGAGACAATCCTTGAAGTAATTAAAGGCAGGCCCAAGATAGGCAGAGAGCATTCTTAGAGAAGATGGATGCACATTTGAAAGTAAAACTTACCCATATTTTTATTGCTATCTAAAATACTTAATTCTCAGAGATAGAGAAATTATAGACAAAAGTTCAGGAACAAGGTAACTGGGCTGTAAGTACTTTCACATTGTGTATAACTGTCTCAGTGTGACAGAAAAGATTATTATAATAACTCTTTATACATTTGCATACAGAATTCTATCTATATGTTACTTTGCTGCTTCACTGGATATTTGTTTTTCAACAAGTGTTATGCTTAATGAGTTCACCTTTCAAAGCTTTTAATAATTTTCTGAAATTTAAAATTCATATTTCATACCACTCTAAGTATTTAAAGAAGATTTTAAATCTCCCAAAAAAAATCTAACAAAAGACATTTCTAAAATGCACACAGGCTGCTGTCATATGTTTGGGTTCTTCACACTTCCTTTATACAGCTAACCACCACTATCTGTAAGAGTTGTTACTAGAATATGAACTTTCTTAATATTTTTATTTAAGTTACTATGGGACTATGTATGGGGAAAAAATCCAAAGGAAAAATAACTCCAAGTAAGAGTGTACTGAGGACTGTCCTTGGCTAGGTGCTCCTTCAGGATGGTTTCGGTTATATGGATTAAAGCCTAGGAGCCTATAAAAGGGGATTAAGAAGAGAGGGTGCTTAGGAAGGAATGAGAGAGGCATGGGAGGGCCCTGTTGGATTTTCTGAAGGAAGGCCTGCTAGCTGCTAAGGCCCCGGGTGAAGACTATGTCAATGTGCTACTTAAGGATCATTTTTTTCCTCTTTGAATGGGGCTGTTTGGTTTCTACATACAGCTCTATACTTAATCACTGGGTAAATCGGGATGCATCCCCAAGCCTGAGGCTCCTACCATTCAGTCCAGGAAGTCACTGGACCAGGTGATGTTTTTCATCTCTTGGCTGCATGAACAGGCTTCCCATCCATGGCACACAGGGTCCTGTGTGGACCCAGAGGAGCAGTTCCCATGCATTGCCAGGGAATATCTTCTTACCTGAAGGGAAGAAGTGCATGTGCCTGAACTCATCCAGACCTCCTGGACACAGCAGGCCAGAGACTGCCTGAAGAGTGAGTTAACTTCCAAACTATACCCTGAGATAGGTAATAGCACTGGACTTCACAGCTGATGCCTCAGGATACGCCGATATTGTGCAAAGTCGTGTTGTGTTACCTAAGATAGGCCAGAGTATCTTTGTACATCGCCATGGCAGTCACAGCGTCAGACAGCTCAGATCCAAAGCCAGCACAGCCCGACCTCTGCTTCCTGTTCCAGCACTCAGCTGTTCTGTGCCAGCTTGAGGGTCAGCAAACATCATCTGCGTCAGTGCATTCACAAGAGTGAGACAGAGATCAGCAGCAAGACAGTGGTACAAGAGCTCTGTAACTACGACCCATCACCAATTTTTGCATCTGTTAATCTTCACAATGGCCAGAAAGAGATTTGCCTCTAAATGACAAATGTTCTGTAGCACTACAGGGTGAAATCCATGCCAACGCCATCTGCCCTAATAACCATGACAGTTCACCATCTCACTAAAAAAGTGACAAACTGGCAATACAGGATACAAACACTAGCTTGCTTATAATGTGTTGTAATTGGAATGGAAATAATTCACAAATTAACTAAGTGAATAAACACAGCTCTCTGAAGTCCTAAATTAAAATATTTAATTGAAATGCTGGTCTTCCCTATTTGTGAAACAAATGTTAAAACAGAATGAAGAAAAGCTTTTGCATTTTTTAATGCAACTGTTATAAATGTAGGAGTGACAGATGCTGAAACACACCAAACATACTCAGTCTAGATCACAGGAAAGTATTTGTTACGGTGTCACATAAGAAATCAGTGGATAAATCAGGAAGACAGCAATCAGCAGCAAGGTGATACTCATTTTTAATCCTCGTTATAAAGCAGGAGGGTCACGAGAAATACCAATGAATCATCTTGAATCATCCAGCACAGTTTCACAAGGCTTAGCACAATGACCAAGGTAGACCTGAATGAAGGATGGCACCACGAGAGCTGGGTGGTGCATTACTCAACAAGGGAGAAGGAATTCTTCCCTCGAGATTCCAGTCATCTCCCAGGGCCAGATTTTCCCAAGTGCTTTAGGTATATAGTGTGCAAATGAGGACAAAGCATGTTTTCTTAAAATTGCCCAGGCTCTTCAAAGGGTCAACTCATCCCACTATTTTGACATGCCTTGGAGGGCACGCTTCTCTCCACTGATAATATAGGGGACCTTGGGATATTATCTTCTGCGCACAAACATCTACATCTGGTGTCTAAAGGTGTTTGCTGTGGTTACTCTGACCCAGTGGCTTTTGTGCAAGTTCAGCTTCTAACTCACTGAAAGCCCCACTGGCCTACCTGCACCATCCAATACATAACAGCTCTGTAAATCTGACCATGTGTCCCTAATTGTCCCTTTGTTCCAGTATTTAAAGGGTGGCTACAAAGAAGGTGGAGACTCCCATTTTACTAGGAGTCACATGGAAAACACCAGAGGTATTGGGTACAAGTTATTCCAGGGTAGATTCCGACTGGAGACAAGAGGAAAATTTTTCACAATGAGAACAATCAGCCATTGAAATAATGTCCCCAAGGAAGTGGTGGATTCCTCATCATTGGACACTTCTAAGATTCATCTGGGCAGGGTGTGGGGCCGTCTTGTCTAGACCATGCTTTTGCCAAGAAAGGTTGGATCAGATGATCCTTGAGGTCCCTTCTGACCTGGTATTCCATGATTCTATGAGTCTAATGTTACCCTCTGGAGGTGGCGGCGAACCCCATGCACAGGCTTCCCCACCAGGCTCTGTGCGTGCTGTCAGGCACTGCGTACTGTAGACCTGATTCTGTGCATCACTCCTTTAAATCTTTTACACTGTGTTTTCATTTCCATATGGCTAGACACCATAGACTCACAGAATGGTTCAGGCTTTAAGGCATCTCTGGAGATGGACTGCTCCAGCACGTTAGAGGACATCACTCAGGACTGTGTCATCGGGTTCTGAGTATCTCATTGAAACATTTTGGTTGGAAAAAGCCTTTAAGATCACCAGGTCCAACTGTTAATTTAGCACCGCCAAGTCCACCACTAAACCATGTCCCTCAGCACCACATCCGTCTTTTAAATACCTCCAGGGATGGCAACTCAACCACTTCCCTGGGCAGCCTGTTCCAATGCTCAACAACCCTTTCGGAGAAAAAAAATTTCCTACAATCCAATCTAAACCTCCCCTGGCACAATTTGAGTCCGTTTCCTCTTACCCTATCGCCTGTTACTTGGGAGAAGAGACCGACCCCCACCTCTCTACAAGCCTCCCTTCAGGTAGTTGTGGAGAGCTCTAAGGTCTCCCCTCAGCCTCCTTTTCTCCAGGATAAACGGCCCCAGCTCTCACCCGCNTGGGCGCGCACCTGCGCTGCTCCCTCGGCCCCGCCGTGAGGGGCGGGCGGTCCCGCTGCCGCCTTTGAAGGTACCCAGGGGCGAAACCTTCCTCTGTTCCTTCT